>JAVSBV010151557.1:0-29429 GCA_033117975.1 Parotocinclus spilosoma
CCCTTTTGGTTGTTTTTCATTATTTCCCCATTCTTATTATACGTCGTGGGATACACCTATCCCGCATACTTGGGTCCGAACAAAACACCACCTGCTATCATAACAGGTTTAGGTTATTATTACACAAAACAAGTATGATACTTCAAAAATCAGGTTAGGGTGAATGGTTGGATGAAAGCAGTTTATTACTGAAGCTCCAGGCCTTCAGGGCCTGGCCATTATGTGATTTACACATCTATAGGGACAACCTACAGGGTGACAGACAGCCCCAGTTGTATGTGCTATTGTCTTTCAAAGTGTGAATGTGTGAATGTACTACTAATTAGGTTCTAGTCTACATGTGTCATATAAATGTTTCTGAAGCTAACGAGGTAGCAGTTTTTTTTTTAATTGGAGCAAATATTCTAACTACCTAACTGGGGTCATATTAAAACAACTGCAATGTAAAAGTATATTTTCCAGCCTACGCTTTCATTACTGTGCAAATCATATAACAATTGTTTTATATTGAATCTTAAAATGGGTTATTTTACATTAGGAGAGCAGTAAGATGCTGGCTATTGTTTTGTATATCATTAGCAGGATGTTGTAATCAGTAGTTTTTTTTTCTAAATTTTGTACTCTTAAGTTGCACCCTTAACACTACAAGCACTATGTCGGTTTCACCTACACTGCTCACAAAAATGATGATCAAATATCCCCATATGTTTGTGTACTTCCAACTAGTAGTGCCATGCTGAATTTCCCAGTTAATGGTCTAAAGTGTTTAAAAGGTGATACTGCATTGCCTGTTCTGGAAATGAGGGTTTCTTTAAGTGGGACTGTGGTGGTCTAGTGGTTAAGTCACTGGACTCTAGACCAGAAGGTCCAGGGTTCAAATCCCACCTCTGCCACAGTTGGGTCTGTGAGCAAGACCCTTAAACCCAATTGCTTGGATTGTAATACTGTATAAGTTGTAAGTTGCTCTGGATAAGGGCGTCTGCTAAATACTGTAAATGTAAGTGAACATGTTTCTTTTTGGTTGTGTGCAGCCAGTGGAGTGTGTTTATTTCTGTTTATATTTCATCATGCACATTTAAATTCTGCTTCCACAGTGTGCCGGTGATCACTGCATAAACAGACTACGTGGTCACATAGTCTGTTTATGCAGTGATTAATGGCCATACTCCTCGGCAAAATAAAAATATTTTCCAGTCAGATTGCATTTAATGTTCAGGTTATAGAGGCTCTATATCTGGGTTTATCTCTTAAGATCAGTGCTAATCTTTTAAGAAACAAACAAGTCAAAACATTTTGTAAGATATGTGCACTGCAACAATGAGAACTTGGGAGCAAAATACTGGTAAGAGTCTCATGACTGGCCATGTCTAAGGGAAGTGGTCAGAAAGGGGATTGCCCCCTGGCACGCCAACATTAACCCCTGTCCAGCCCTTTAACAAATGACATGCAATACAACAATAACCAATTTAATTGGGAGCAAATATAAGAAAAATCAGGCGTATAAAACTGGATACTGAAACCGTACCTGTACAGTAGGTGTTTTACAGTGTATTCTACTTTCTACAAAGAATTGGTTCACATGAGGCACTAATAGTTTGGCAAGAGTAAGGGGCCACAGTAGGTGTTATGCAACTGGCTTCAAGCTGTTTCCCAGATTTCCCTACTTCTGCTGCACAGATGAGACATTGAGTAACAGATAAGCAAGGCCATGTCTATTTATAGCAGTCCTGGCTTCCTTAGGCTCTCATATGAGTGGATTAGCAGCAGTAGCAGCAACGATTAACTGAAGCAAACAAAAAAATTTTTTTTGAAATTGTCAGCATTTGTCCTGCTAACTAAGCAGATTACAATTTTGCATGATTACGTTTGAAAGATAAAGGGTCATCACAGATTAACAGGTTTAGTATGGGCACTGACGAAGGAAACTGACATGGCACAAATGCTGACCCGGTAGAAAAATTCTGCTTAATTATGTTTTGTATAATTTCACGTCCCATTCTGCAGATTTTAAATCAATATAGGCTGCAAAGTGTATTGTTTTGTCTTGTTCTAGACAGTGATTTTCTCTGCCTGAAGACTTATCTAATGTTTAAAGAAGACTTTACTTTGGGGCTGGTGAAAAAGAGATGAATATTTGATAGCAGTTTTGCAGGACTGTTTTTGTCTAATCCAATCTACAGCATATCACACACTGTACAGTAAATGCAGAAAAGAACAGGGTGTTCCGCTGCAGTCCACATTAAACCCACCCCACAGAGTGAATGCAGTCATGCAGTAACCTAAGTGAGCATCTTTACACACTGCAACATTCTGCATAATTGTAAACTTACTTGGGCTGCACTCTAAAAGTAGATGATCTAAAAACAACCCATTTTATTTTACTCTGAAATCCACTTTTGGACTCCAGACTGAACTAAACTTAGGTTGTTTATTTTTCAACCTAACTGGTGTCACCACAGCAAGGTGGATTTAATTTCTAACCTAAATATTTTCCTTTGTATTATACGGTATGTATTATAGCTGATGTAAAATTTTTTTTATAATAATAATAAATCACCCCACAGGTTTATTTCAGGTATTGTAATAAAATTTCTTTATTCCTTGAATTTTTACTTTAAACGTTTACTTTTTCACCCATTATAACACACAATAACTATCCAAGCAGTACTTAGTCAAATGTAACAAGTAAACAGTGATTAAACTTGTCAACAGATTTGGAGTTCAAGGGACTAACCTGGTAAAATACAGACAAAAGTCTAAATCAAACAAAAGCCTGGTAAACATAGATGTTTGTTTGTTTATATCAGCATTATTGGCCTTATTAACAACAGGCGCAAGATTATATTGTTACACAAGGCCAATCTAGAGTAATATGTTAATCTAATGCATGTACGTGGACTGTGGGAGGAAACCGGAGTACACGGAGTAAACCCACACAGACGCAGGGAGGGCATGCACACACAGAAATGACCCTGACACTCCACCTGGGCATCAAATCAAGGACCTTCTTGCAGTGAGTTGATGGTGCCACCCACCAGTCGCCCAACACAAAATTACAACCTAAATTTCCAGTGTAACTGTAGGAACAAGTGATTAACTTAAATTGTAATGCATCTGACATCTGAATCTGACTTCTAGAAATGTGTATTTAGATTATACTCAACATATTTGTTACCTTTAGGTTCAGGCTTAGTTTGGGCTTCAATCTTAAACTCACTGTGCTTGGGTATTAGTTATGAACCCAGTACAGATCATGGTGCCCTAACTACCTGATTCAAGAAGCTCAGCAGCATTAAAAGTGATTTAATGTATAAAAGTGATTTCATCCATTTAGTATCATGTTTGCAAGCATTAGAAACATACAGGAAGCACACCTCTTAAATGAACAACACACTGCCACGTTAATCTACAAAACCTACAGACATATACTGACACAGAATCTTCTATGTATGATGTGTTATAGAATTGAGTTAATTTTAGACTTATTGTCAAATTGGGAAGCAATGCGTACATTTGGAAAAAAAAAAAGAAAGAGTAGAGACACTGACTAAGTAATTAACCTACTGCAATTATTTAATCATACAGTGTTCTTAAACTTGCTGTAGGCAGGGGTGTATGAACCAAGAACAGTAATCAAATATTAATTTATTCATATGACTTGAACATGGTCCACAGCTCTTGTCCTGGAAACCATGTGATTACACTTTAAAACAACTTGCAGTATTTGCTGTTACAGTGTATCAGCAAAAATCCACTCAGTAGGGTGTGAACAAACTGCTTCTCCAGTTTCTAATCCTATCCTTTGAGACAACCAAGCTATTGTCAGTACATCATTGGCTTTGAAAACCACCCATATTAAACAATAGGGCCTCATTTCATTAACCCATCCCCCAGCAAAAGGCTACATAGCCTAAACAGCGCAAATGTAATCACCCAGGTCCAACCAACTCTGGCATTTACCGGTAGTCATTTCACCAGGAGATAAGGGAACACAGGGACGCTGTGTATGACGTAGCTCTCTGTGGAACACTGTGCCTCTGATTACATTACAGTGTCTTACATTGCTTGAGAACATGTCTCAGTTGCCCAGTTAAAAGGTAGAATCAGGGCACATGTTGTCTGAGTACAGTGTGTAGATGAGCTATTAATCACAGCTGATTAAAGTACATGACTCAAATAACAGATGTGAAATAGGACTGCCAATCTGAGAATATGTCATATACTAATCAAGTGAAGCCATAGTGAAGAAGTCAAGAGATTCGTTTTTTTCAGCTTCAGTCTTCAGATTTCACACTTTTAGCTGAAATTATTTACCACATAAATGCCACTCAAACATGCAAGATTTACATGGCAAGTCGTTATCTGGAACTATCAACCAAAATAAGTACATAACAAGGGTAAACGCACCATTGGTACGACTAGCGCTTGTATTCTGATTATTTCAGTTATTAAAGGATGCAAATTAATTTCTCTTAATGTGTCCCTGAAATATGATTAGCCCTTAATATGAATGTGTGATCCCTTAATGTGGACATAGCCCCGATCTTTGTTTTAAAAGCTTGCTAGGTCATTATGGTGGGATGTAACTGGGTGATGTTCACTGCAGTGGTGGTTCCCACCTTGCACCCTGTGCTGCTGTGACCCTGAATTGAATTAAGTGGGCGGAGGAAGTGAGTGTTTAAGGTGATATCATTAACTATTAGAAATGTGAAAAGTCAGTGTTTTTAGCCCTTAAAAGATCTTTCACAGTTCATTTTCCATAAAGAAACAAAGAGCTTGATGTGTTAACCTATTGGTTCTGCTTCTTGTCATGAAGTTGATGCGCAGCTGTAGGTTTTTAAAGAAACATTATAACAGTAAGACAACATTTGCTCGCTCAGTCTCAAACCAGGATTGATGATTGTGCCTTATTAACCAAATCAGAATGTACTGGGATATAATAAACTGGAAGGATTCTGCGTTTGAGAGTAAAGTATGTCAGTTACTAAAGGTGTCAGTTGAAGAAATGCTTGTAAAGTTAAAGTGAATGAGGTTAGCAAAGGCAAACCGGACCGCGCCAGTCCGGACCAGCATCTTCACAGGGCAGCTTAGCGCAGTGATGCTGCTGTTAAACGCTGCACCATCCTTTGGCCAATTATCAATCACAAATAGACCAAAAACAGACAATACAAAGAAAATAAACATCACAAACGTAACACAAAGGGAAAAACAGATGGACTCGGGATGTATTGTTTTGTTTTGCATAGCCATATGTTGTAGGTGCATAGATGCGGAAAATGTGTTCCTATTCCTCCAAGCTCCTCACGCTGTGATCTGTGACTGTTATTTTATAATAACATTTAGCCCACTAAGATTATTCATTTGCTAAATATTAAGGCTGTTCCTCTACTAAAGCTCAGATCTATTCCTTTTAACAGCTATAGAAGCGCAGTGTGATGTTCTCCGGAAGTATCTTACCTTCTCCGCCTTGGGTTTGTTTTGCAGCAGCTGCTTCAGATAGAGATCAGAAAGGGCCGAGCGCGCGCTGTTCACCCGCTCCAAAACCACCGCCGGCTCGTTTCTATTCGATTTTAGTGTCATTTTCTGGCGATGGATTTTGCTCGAATGTGGGATGCGAAAGCGGAGAAGGTCTGCCCTTGCTCAAGGTCTGCAAGAGGATCAGTGGAGCGAAGGAAAAGAGCGAGAAGGAAGCAAAAGCTGTAAGATAAAGTTCCTAGACGAAGTCCAAAGTTCGGCTTGATTGTTGAAACCGAGGATAAGAAGCCGAAATGTTTGTGCGTGTGTTTGTGTGTATGTGTGTGTGTCACTGAGTGTATTTGTGTATCTCTATGAGTAGGGGGTTTGGCTTCGGCTTCGATTCGTTACGTATTGATGACAAAACCGAGGGGGCGAATCCAGCTGCTGAAAGTCCAGCATCGTGATCTTCGTGTAAGCGCTTTTGCGCAGCTTCTGTGTTTCGCTTCCCTCTTAAACAGATGATGGAGGTTAATGTCCTGTTAAAAAACACGCAATTTCGCTTCTGAGTCAAGAAGCGAAATTAGCGAGGTCAATAAAATAAGTTCTTATTCTGTTATCAAAAAACTATGGGCATACTAAACAGGATTCAAATGCACAATTTAATATCTTGCATGCAATATGGTGTTCCAAAGGGTATTAAATGCAAATAAAAGTTACTGAACACTATGATAAACTCCTTAAAGAACACCAAAATCCTCTTTAATTCCTTTGTTTTAATCCTTGCTTACCCTGGTCAGAGGGAGGGAAAGTGGCCAGTCCACTGCAGGTCACTGTTTTGTCTGTGTGACACCAAACCAGACCAAAGGGCATCGCTGGGACATGAACCCAGTTCTCTGCCGTAAACCACCAGAATCCTCATAATGTTCAGCCGGTGTCCACCTGGCAACTCTGGGCGCAAGGGCAGGAACAACCATAGACCGGGCGTCAACCCATCGTAGGGAACACACACACACACACACACACACACACACACACACTAAGAGCCACTTTAGAGACACCAATTAGCCATAACTAGCAAGTCTTTGGACCATGGGAGGAAACCGGAGTAAACCTACACAGACACTGGGAGGACATGCAGACTCCACACAGAAAAGACCCAGGTTTCTCCAACCTGGGACTGAACCAGGGACCTTCTTGCCATACACAACTTTAAAACGGACAAATTGTTATGTATAAACTGGCATTGTTTCTGTTTAGTGAAAAATAGCCGAAAGCTATAAATAACTATCGGTGTGCGCCCCAGGGATTGCCATTGTCACAAGTTAAATTTGGATTTCCTAACTTAAGATAATATGCTGTGACCTATAGTAAAATTCCGACATTAAGATAGGATTTGCTTCTGAAATATGAATATATGAAAAATCTTATGTTGACCTGGCCAGATCTGAGGACTTCCTGTATTACATTTGTTGGACATCATATGACTGCACCAAGTAAATATTGGCTATAATCATTTCCACAATATGATTGTCATCTCATGGAAATTATTATCATACTGGATCTCCTACCCTACCTAACATCTGACAGACACTGGATTGTTGGTTGAAGTCATCCTTTAAAACATTTATCCAGATGTAGGAAGCTGACTATTGTTTGGATTGATTGCATTTGACTTTGTGAATGGCCCTTTTATCGATTCCAGATTTAAGAAGCTCATCATCTACAGATTTTGTGGAGGACTGATTAAAAAACTACTAGTTCAGTTTAGTGTGTTTATTTTCATACTTTTAAGGATCTCACAAGAATTCGCCCAGGTTGGCTCCCTCTAGAGCTGTTTTAGACATGCTATAAGACGACCCCACAAAAAAGACCTATTATAATTTATATTATATATATAATATATATAGATTATATTATATAATCTATAGATTGAGGTTGGTTTTAGTCCAGTTATGTGTATGTTCCACCTTCCTAGTGGCTCCTGAGTCTCAGCAGTCCATGGGTTGGGGACTGGGTCTATGGGATGTGCAGAACAAATTGTTTTTATTGTTCACTGGGTCTAAAACAATAGGGTACGTAGAATAAATACTCAAGACAGACAGAACTTAGAATCACATGCTCGCCCCCTGGCGCCGTTATGAATTATTTGATCATTTTTGGTAACCAGCTCGATTAAGGTTTTAAGATTAAGATTTACTGCCATCTACTGATAACATATCCGCAGTGCACCTAAACATCGAGATTACAGTAAGTATACAGTATTCACATATACAGCTATGGCCACATAACGTCTGTGCTGCAATAGAGCTGCTATAATTATTAAGTCAATTCACCTCTTTGACCTAAAGATTTGACTTCTCTATATACATTAGCTGTTTACTACAGCAGCTTTTATCGCACAGGTAATAGTGCTACTTGCTATTTGGTGCTATGCTACTAATAAGCTAATGAAGATGAGCAGATCCTTCCCCCCCAGATGATGATTGCCTTATATTTTGGTGACCTAGTGGTTAAGGTACTGTACTACGGACCAAAAGGTCCAGGGTTCAAATCCCACCTCTGCCAAGCTACCACAGATGAGTCCCTGAGCAAGGTCCACAATTGCTTATATTGTAGGACTTGTTGAAGTCTGCTAAATGACATAAATGTAAAAATGTGAAGACATGCGTCTATCAATAGCTGAGCTTCACAACACATTTGTGGATTTGTATCAAGGCATTAAAAAAACCGATTCCCGAGGAAATCAGAAAAAAGATATTGCTGTTCATCAGGCTTGAAAGGGTTATGTCTAATTATTCCCCCATTATGTGGATTGCATCCACTCTAGGTCACTGCATCTGCTAAATCTTGTAAATCTAAGAATGCAGATTATGAATTGAGCCTTCTTTATCCTCCTTCCTTCAAATAACTGAAATAATTTCGGCTTGAAATATAAAATTTTAATGAACGATTAAAGCTTTCTACTTATTAGAACAACAACCTTCAGGCAACAGCACAGCACAAAAACTTTTGATAGTTATTTAATACTTAAATAGTTAATTGTTTTATAGCCAATACTATACATTTTATAACACATTATTATATTGCAATACATCAGGAAATTTTTCTATGTATAATTTGTATTATGATTGTATTATTGTATTGTATTATGATTGCAAGTAGATTTTACAATTGATCCTTTTCTTAACACTTTCTGTTCTTTCGCCCAAATTGAAGACATTTCAGATTTCAGTGACTCAAAGGTGCTTGACCCCAAATGATTTTAAATATTGGTTACTATGTGTTTTGGATGCTTGTACATGGCATCTAGGGACATTTTTCTGTGTGGGTTGCAGAAGTTTCACTGTTCTTGCATTTTCAATTACATGCTGCTAGATAAGGAGGTGAACCACGATGCTCAGCGTATTCAGACTACAGCTGGTGCATTTGCAATTTTTTGCTGACATCTATGCTGCTGCTTCAATATTTGAGTCTTATTTTCCACTTCCTGGATCTCTGCAGCCTGCTCAGTGTTCTTGTGTTGTAAATGTCTCTACTTGTCTTACATTTGCAGCATTTAGCAGATGCCCTTTTTAGTGCAATTGGGCAGTTGTTGGTCAAGGGACTCACTTAGCTTGGTGGAGCCAGTATTTGACTTCACAACCATCTGTTTATTAGTCCATAAACCTTGACCCATCATTGTACCTCACTACTGCTGTAAACCTGTAAGCCTCAGAAACTCACAGTATGAAACAGCTAAGTGCTGAAGTGTATATAATACAATAACCATATATGTACTCACTACCAGGTATAGTACTCACTACCATGTACCACAGTACCACAGGAAACAATAACATTAGAAAAATGGTTCCTTGTTAGTGTCATGGATATGGTTTTTGTACATGAACAACCTGTGCAGTCTTAAATGTTGTAGCTTCGGGGTGAACAAATATGTCAAAGCGGAGGCCGAAACTTTGCCACAAATGACCAATTCTGGTATACCAGCCTGTGTGATAGGAAAGCTACTGAGATGCAGCACAGCCCACCATGGCCACACTAACAGAAACAAAGCCTGATTTATGTAAATCTAACATTCAAAAAGACATTACATAAGCACATAAAACAACACAGGAATGCATTACTGGCATACAAAAAACACTCTACACTGCTTATGTATGACATAGTTTAATTTAGCATATTTAATGCAACAATACATATTGGTTGTAATGAATCAAAACACACAAGTGCAAAAGTTTGGGCACTTTCATCAACAATCTACTGATAATACAAGTCTCATAATGTAATTTTGAAATTTAGTTCGAAAATCAACAACAGGGAATTCAGCCAGAGTTGTCCAGACATTTGCATAAGCTTGTATGAAATTTATTTTAGGAAGTACTTTCCTGTCAGTCTAGTTTGTTTTGTTTCCACAAGACATATTGTTACAAATGTTACTTTTACTTTCAACGGTGAACAAAGATGACACTGTCAGCTGATATAAGGTCACATCACTGGCAAACAATTCAGTAAATATTATAATCGGTGGAGAGAATCTTGAGTGAGCAGATCTTCCAGCAGAGATACAACTATGGGCAACAGGGAAAAAACAGAAGAAAGCACTGAAAATGATGAAATGCAGAACATTTGGGCAAAAGTAGTTAGAACATTTGTTCTGGCAAAAATTACTGAAGAGCACCCAAAGCTACAGGTTACTGTAGAAGACCTTGGAGGACAATTCAATGAAGATAAAGATGATCTAAGAACGCTGGTGGATTTATTCTTGCGTAGTCCGGACTTGGAACTCCCTCAAGACATACTGCACAGTCTCAATGGCCAGGATGAACTTTGCGTGCAAGATATATTTACAACGGTAGCCACAGGCTTATGTAAGAATTGTGACAAATGGGGACAGATTGCTGGCCTCCATCACCTGGCATATATAGTCATTGTGAATTCATTGACTCAAGGCCGTACTGAATTAGCCAAGAACATCATTCTTTGGACTTCAAGGTGTATGAGAGAAAATACTTTTCTCAAACAGGAACTCAATCGCTACCTACTGCAGAAAGCAAAATGGCATGTGATTCCTATTGTTGCTGTTTTTGTTGGAGTGGCGGCCGTCCTGTGCTGGAAATATAACAAATAACTTATTTGTATCTAAACTGTTGAAATCAATTTCCAAAGAATATCAAAGTTGCTAGTTTTGGTATTTTTCCCTAAACCTGCAGTGTGGTGTGTATGTTTTTGCCGTGACAACTAAACTCTTTCGCTGTGAATCAGAATACTATTACTAAGTACTAAATCTGTGTTTACGTTTTTTACGTTTTTAATTTTCTGAATTGAAAAGACACTATTGTGGATAAAAGTGGATGTGTGCTGTGTGTAAAAATGAGAACGTTCATAGGAGACACTTGCGTGTATCATTGTGTGTATATACCTGGAGTAAAAATAATTATTTGACTATGTCCAGGCAGTTGTTTTTTTGGTTGGCCGTCTTTGAGAAGAAAACAGACCTGGTACAACCAATGTTTAGAAGGATTCACCTTACTCTTCTCCTCTGGAAATTCTCCACTTCCATCACACAAGGACTAGTTGAGCTCATCATCCTAAAGTGAAATTTGTTGAATGAATAACTGGAATCCTAATAGATCAATCCTATCTTTACCAGCAAATGCTAATCAAAACATTTTGTTTTAGGCTACAATTTATTATTAAAACAGAAATAACAAAAATAGCTTCGAATGATATTATTTAAAGGGTGAAAACCGTGTTGGTTATTTTTACAAATGGAAAATGTGTTTTGGGGCTAATTTTGTTAATATAGTCGGTCTAAATAAAAATCAGTTTTATCAAATCAGAGGTTTTACATATAGGCAAAATCAAAGGCGCACAAATGACGAAAAGTTGCCACAGAACCTCAAACGGGTAATTAAAATAAAACTGCCAAAAAGGCTTCTTTGTTATTTAGCCTTTGAAACAAAAGAGGTATGTGGGTACAGGAGAGATATACAAAGAATGAGTGTGTACTAAGATAATGTTATTAGATCAAGTATAAATAACAGAAGTCTATGGTTAAGGTTCACACAATGCAGATGAAATAATCACTGACAAAGACCAGCCTAAAAAAACCCATGACATTATAATGCATTTCCCTACAAACATAAAAGAGATTTGAAACCCAGACAGTTTGAATAGGTTAGAGTGACCGAGGTAACAAGCAGCAGATGATTCTAATTAATGATTTTTGTCAGCAGGAAACAAGATCCAGAAACAAAGGTCATATATGGTGGTTAAAAATTAGGCATGAAAGATTATACATATAATAACTTCTAGTGCAGCCCTAAGAGCTGCTAGGAAAACGAATAAATTAGTTAAAGTGCAAAATGCAGTTTCTGTATAAAGGTTTTCATAATTGTATTAATTACAAGTAAACCTTGTATTAACAATACTGTATGATGTTGGAAATAAATATACATGCTGGTACATGCACTCACTGGCCACTCCATTAGGTACACCTTGGTAGTATAAGTAGTATGAAAGTAGTAGACCCTTTCATGTCTAATCTGTTTATGCAGAAAATTCAAAAGGTACGGAAAGCATTCAGTTTCATTGGAGCCATTTGCTAAAATAAAAAAAGTTCTTATTATTTTTCTTATTTCTTATTAATGTACACTCAGCATCCCATCTTAACAGAAAAAAACACAGACATGTAGAAATTTTTGTATATTTATTAAAAAGAAAAACATAAATATCACATGGCCATAAGTATTCAGACCCTTTGCTTAGTATTTAGTAGAAGCACCTTTTTGACCTAGTACAGCCATGAGTTTTCTTGGGAATGATGCAACAAGGTTTTCACACCTTGATTTGGGGATTCTTTGCCATTTTTCCTTGCAGATCCTCTCCAGTTCTGTCAGGTTGGATGGTGAACGTTGGTAGATAGCTATTTTTAGCTCTCTCCAGAGATGCTCAATTGGGTTTAGATCAGGGCTCTGATTGGGCCAGTCGGGAATGGTCCGAAGCCACCCCTTTATTATTTTAGCTGTGTGCTTAGGGTCATTGTCTTATTGGAAGGTGAACCTTCGGCCTAGTCTGAGGTCCTGAGCACTCTGGAAAATGTTTTCTTCCAGGATATATATGTACTTGGCCGCATTAACCTTTCCTTCAGTTACAACCAGTCGTCCTGTCCCTGCAACTGAAAAACACTCCCATAACACCACCATGTTTCACTGTTGGGATTGTATAGGGCAAATGACGAGCAGTGTCTGGTTTTCTCCGCACATACCGTGTTTTTGACCACAGATGTGCCTTAATTGATAATGGCAGTGACTGAACAAGATGCTGAAAACATTCTTCAGAGATTTTGGTCTATATTGACATGATGCCATCACACAGTTTCTGCAGATTTGATGGGTGCACGTCCATAATGACTTTCTCCCATTCAACCAAATACAAAAGGTTCTCCATTGGATCTGGTAACTGTGGAGGCCATTTGAGTTCAGTGAACTAAGTGAAATGTTCAAGAAAACAGTTTTAAATGATTTGAGCTTTTTTGACATGGCACATAGAAGATGGTACACTGTGTTCATAAAGAAATGGACATGGTCAACAATACTGCTCAGTTGGTAGTAATGGGTCCAAACTGTGCCAAGAAAACATCCATGGATATGGATGAAACCATTCTTACATGTTTATGCCAAGTTCTGTCCCAGTGAATGTCACAGCAGAAATCAAGACTCGTCACACCAGGCAACTTTTTACAGACTTCTATTATCAATTATTTAGAAATGATCTTTTATGTACCTCGGTTGTAAAGAGGGTTATTTGAGCTATTGTTGCCTTTCTGTCAGCTCAAACCAGGCTGGCCATTCTATTCAGACCTCTGACATCAACAAAGCATTTGTGTTAAGAGGACATGAATGTCCTTGAGTGACATGAAGCTGGTAGAGACTGATGGCTGTAAATGTACCTGAATTAACTTTACCAAGCATTATATCAGAGGGGCTGATAACTTTCCCAACCATGTTATTGTAGCTTTTAAATGTGTAAAAAGAGTTTTGATGGGATTCTGCAAGACATTTCTCAAAGCGCTGTAATGATTTGCTATAGGCACATAATACTTTACAGAAGAAAACATAACAACAACAGCAACAAAAAAACCAACCAACAAAACCATAGTTCGATTCACTGGATCACGACTTCAGTTCTAAACCAGGAAGTTGTTTTTAGCTGAAATTTTCAAATGCATGCACACAATGCACCGAAGAAAATCTATTTACATTTTGCAGTAAGATTGTAGATTAAAGCATTTTGTATTTCATATAGAAGACACCATTGGTTTTGTGCTGCACGTCCTGCATCTCAGATGATCAGCATTTCTCAGAACTGTGGGGGATGAGATGGTCTGCCACAAACCATAACGCAACACAAGTGGAGATGACTTCCCATGTAAAGTAAGGTGCAGACTCAAACCTTCTTTTCATTTCATTAAAGCAGTGAAGGAAGTAGATCACAAAGGTAAGAGATATTTTCAAATCGAACATAGCTCTTAGCTCATAGCTGTGTTGTTGTAGTCTCAATTTATGATTTTTTTTCTTTTTGAACAATTACACATGTAACATCCTATTATTCAATCACTGACAATATATTCCTAATACTATATACATAATATTATACCTAATAATATATACTTTGTGGAGCTGGCTTTGTCTATGCAAGCCCAATAATTCAATGCTATTGAAGTCAATGTAAAATATGCATTTAATCAAGACTTTAAATTGAGCATATCTATTAGGACATACCAATAAACTATGATTCTGATGTAGTTTATTCTCTGTATCATCATATAATTATCTGTATAAACATGTATCATCTGCTTTTTTTAGTCTTCAGAAACAGCTGTGAGTGTGTGCTGAACGTACGAGATCCCTGGGCTATGCTCTACTGACAAAATGTCTCTGGAAAGCAACTTGAGCAACAATACCTGTAACATCCAGGATAACTCCCCTCTTTTGCTACCTATCAGTTACTCAATTATTTGCTGTTTTGGACTTCTTAGCAACACTATCAGCATTTTTGTTTTCTTCTATTGCCGCCATGCTGATACTTCCATGGCCATCTACATGCGGCACCTGGCTCTGGCGGACTCACTCTTGGTGCTGTGCTTACCGCTACGCATCTACTACCACAACAGACAGGGACCGTACTTCGTGTGCAAAGTGATCGGTGTCTTCTTCTACATTAATATGTATGCCAGCATTTCGTTCCTCAGCCTGATTAGTCTGGACCGCTACCTGAAAATCATCAAGCCGGTGTGGGTCTTTCGCATCCAGAAGATCTTATATAGCCGTATAGCCAGCTACACTGTATGGACCATCCTCTTTTTGGGAACATGCTTGTTCTTTGTCACTAACAAGCGGAACAGCATATGTGACAAGATCTGTTTCCATTTCCATGAGCAAGGGCGCTTAGCTGGTGGCATCAACCTGGGCGTTATAGGCATCTTTGGTGCTTTAACTGTGATCTTCATTATTTTCTATGTGAAGATTGCACTGAAGCTAAGCACTATGGAGATGAATAAAGGTGACCCGAATGCTCAAATTCGAAAACAGCACCTTGTCCTGAAGACTTTCTTAGTGCCGGTCATATTCACATTGTGCTTCTTGCCATACCATTTGGTGCGAGTGCCATATGTGCTGGCTCAGATGGGCATAATTCATGAGCTAGAGAAGAAGCAGCTGTTGCACAATTGGAATGAGATTACTCTTTTGCTGTCTACTCTCAACAGCTGTATGGACCCTATTATGTATTACGTCTTGTCCAGCACGTATAGGAAGACTATAATATGTGCAATCCAGGGCAAGTTTAAAAACATGTACAACCTGAACAGGAGACGTATTAGCATCAATCGCTCACTTACTGAAATTTAGATCAGACAACTTTGTTTTACACTATATGGTTAAAAATATGTAGTCAGTCCTAAATAGTGCTCTCTGCTATTCCAGTCTCACTCACACTTTGCATAGACAAACAACAGCAGTAGAATGAGTTGTACTGAACATCTCAACAATAATGATTCTTAAAAATAGATTCCACCTCATCAATAAACTCAACAACAGACTTTTATTTTCATAAAGAAATGCTTTGCCGACCTTGATGGTGAACTTGTTACTTTGCACAGAGCTATGCCTTTAAACTTAAACCGTTCACCTCTGAGATAAACTGGAGCGCCACCGTGAGCCACAGCTCACTGTCCGACGAGTGCCTGATATCACAGTCATATTCCAAAATAAAGTGGAAAGTCTTCTCAGAAGACAAAAGGCTACAGCCACAAAAGAGAGATAAACTAATACTCACATTTTTCAATGTGATGTTTAATGTCCACAAACGTGGCTGTTTAGTGTATATGTATGCTGATAGTAAGACATTTGCACAGATTGTAAATGCTATAAACTGTTATTCGAATGTTGTATGCTTTTAGTTTGATTTGTTTTCTGGCCTGTAGAGTATATTACTCATCTAGATAGCATGTAACCTTTACTAGTGTAAACCATCTGTGACATTTGTGAATGTCTTTAAACTTTCCCCTTAGTATGCAACCATTTCAAAGGTGTAAGGATGTGCGCATGACAGATGAAACAATTTTGTGGTAAAAAACAACGTACGTGTTCCCCAGATGTGGTTAAACCAAGCGATGTGATTTTCACTGCATTTTCCCGTAGTTCCTGTACCTCTGACGCTTCATGTGTGATCTCACTATGGTATCACATCATCAGGAATTTCCCACGTAGTACAGATTGCATTCATTCTGTACATTAACGAGATTTGAACGGTAATGGTGTTTGTAGATTTCTGCAGAAATATGTACATATACCATATTTGTAGAAGTCAGATGTCATAGCCTTTTAAAGCAAATCCAAATCACTGCTAATGAATGCGTTTGTACTCATTTTATTATTTGAAAAATTTGCATAAAGAAATGGTTTGCCAACTTTGATGGTGAATTTGGTTGGCACAGACCTAAATCCAGCTCACATCTTTAAGATAAAATGTCCATATTGAGTTGTCCAACATCAGTGTCCAAAACAAAGTATATGTTCTCCAGGTGTTGTGTAACCAAATGTTTACTCTATGATTATAGGTTGCATATGCATTATGGCCACAGTGACACAGTTGACCCATTAAGGTACCACATCATAAGGATTTCTATAGGTCATTCTATAGATGAACAAGACACGAAAGGTGATGGCATTAATAGATGCGCTATTTGTCGACGTTAAATGTCATAGCCTTTAAAACATTGATTGATTTATTTGCGTTTTATTCACATAGAAATCATCTGACAATGAACAGGTTTGCACCCAACAGTTTTGTCATTATAATGTTCTCTTTTTATGACCTAATTTTATTTGGTAAATAGTTTATATTGTTGTAAGCACTTTAAGTTTTTGTACATACTACTTAAATAAAGTTATTATTGTTGTTATTATTATTGTTGTTATTATTATTGTTGTTATTATTATTAATGAAGCATTGATTCTGAACAGGTACAAACTAGAGATATTGTGCTGCAATGGACTGGCTCCCAGTCCCTCATGGCTCTCATTTGACAAAGTGTGAGTAAAACAGGATGCATTAAACACACTACACTGTGTTTAGTCACCACAAATATAAACAAAACGAAATATAAAACGTTCCCCATAGCCAATCCTCTTGTTCTTATTAGAAACAACTGCTACAAAAATATTACGACATAGTACGACATCATACATATATTTTCTTCACCCTTCCTGTTATTTTGACCTAGTTTGCTACTTGCTAATCTCCTTCCACTTGTTTCCTTCATTTTGCAGTGATATAGATAAGCAGTAAATGTAAAAGTAAAACTGTATACACTTAATTATCTGATCTGCACTTCTTCCCAAAGATTGCAATGTGATGTGGTTAGATCTGAAAGCTGACTTTATGTCCTGAGCTGACCACAACTGACAAACACTGCTGAGCTACAATGCTTTTATTTACTGTGCTGCAAATAATGCACAGTCAAATGCATCTTTTATACCTTAGATTTGTTCAAGGAGTTAATTTTGTACATTACAAAATATAGCTACATTTATTTTTAGATTGTATTGTTGCATTTTAGTTTTGTTTATAAGTTAGTTATGTGTATAGTGTACTTTATTTGGAGTTCTTTTACAGATAACTTTTTTGTGCCTGGCCTTTATTATGTTATTAAGGACTGCATGAATACACTCTGCACATTGTGAACCATTACTATTTGCTGTAGCAAGAATGAATTATTTTAGCTTCCTAATGTGGGAATAAAATGGTAATTGGTCTATGTCTGTTTCAGTCTGATTGCAGTTAGTTGTAGGCATGTACTGCATCTAGTGAGGGCTGTGGCGAGGCTGTTACGGTGCAAGTGATGAAAGTACAAAGCAGGTACAAGCTGGTCTTTTACCAACTTCAGGGGTCATTTAAGTGTAATAAAATAATTGCTTGTTTTAAACTGTGCAGTGGTGAAACACTTACAGGGGAGTCTTTGTAATATTCATTTAGTTTAAGTTCATTTGGTTCAGTTAAATAAGCAATTTACACAACTACTCGCCATAGAAAATAAACTTAAATAAATAAAATTGATCTAAATAGAGTGGTGCTTGACAGTTTCTGAAACATTTATTTTTTATATTTCTGCATCAATGTGACATAAAATGTTAGCTGACTTTCACAAAAGCCATAAAAGTAGACAAAAAGAATGTGATTATACAAATTACTGACACATATTGTACTTGGAAATGATACAATGTTACATATCAGTGAGAGGCAAAAGTATGTGAATCCTTTGAAAGTGAAATTAGAGTCAGGTGTTTTTAATCTGGTCTAAGTAGGCACCCTGTTGTACTTGAACAAAGGAGGAGAGCACAAAATAATCTCCAAAAAGTTTGGACTCCAATTCACAGTCTGACAGTATGTGTCAAATGGATAAGATTCAGGACCATTACAGTTAATTATTATTATTATTATTATTATTATTATTTTTTTTTTTTTACAGCTTTTTGCTTTGGTGCATTTCTGTGATCAAAATTCTCATAACTGTTAGTTCAACCTCCACAAGATTTAATCATCTGTGCACATCATAGTAGCAGTTTCTCATTCCGTACTCATTTACCTCAGTAGATACAATAATGTGAAACTTACTGTAACTGTAGATTTCAAACTTGTGTGCTATAGTGTATAGTGTGTATAGTGCTGTTTTGAGCCTTTTCAGGTAGTGTCACCATAATCTGACCTTTTTGTACTGGAAAACACTTACAGAGTGAACTGTCATAATTGAAACATGACAAAGCCATTTGACTATTTTGTTCATTAACAATGGTGTCAGGCCTTTTTATTTTGATGACACTAACACTTTCATGATATTACAGTTTTTCTCAATTGCCAAAACACATTTCCTGAAACCATGCTTCCATTTCTCCAAACTGTAAACACAAAACCCAGTTTACAAATTAAATTCACAAAACCTCTGACTCTTCCAGCTAAACCAAACTATTGTTGTAAAACAATTAAACAGTGCCCAAAACCAAACAGTGTTTTCAGATAAGGCCTTGAGTCCTGAAAAATGAAAAATGAAAAACAACACTGAACAGTCATTACACAAAACTCAATGATCAGAACATGAAACTGTAGAAATAATTTTACTTGCATTTTCAAAACAAAACTGTTCAGCCAAAAAAATGTAATTATGTACTGTGTTAAAAATGCATTATTTATATACAAAGAAATACATTACAACAACAGAAGTGCATACAGTATCTACTCTACTACAGCACCATGTCGACGTGCTGGGTCAGGCCACAGGACTTCATCACAGGCCACATTCTTGGGAAGTAACTCCTTGTATGTTGGATCCATTACCATTGCATGTGTCCACACCTGTGTCATTACAGGCCAGTTCCATAGCAAGAAAATCATTCAGGAATTCTTGATTCATTTTGAACCACACAACGACATAGACAGGATGCCCTGACTGTTCATGATCCTGCTGCTCACACTCCAACACAATATCTCGAAGATCACTCATAAATGACCTTAGATGTTGAGTGTTGTATGGCCACAATGTGGCATGATAGTGGAGAACAACGGTTCATTGGCAACTCACTCTCCACCTCCTTTTGGTGAGACTGAACTCAGCTCCATCTACCTCCTCTTCCTCCTCTTCCCCTTACACTGCCTCTCTGACTGTTTCTATCTATAGTCAACGACCGGGCCTCCATGTACTGGCTTATATTGGTTTCTTCACATTATTTGCCCCATGTGCAATCAATTTAGAGTGGCTGTGTTTAAGTTTTGACACCTCTGCCTTATTTGAGTTTCACTTTTGCTACCCGTGCTTACCATTAGGCAACCCAAGTGCATCACCTTGCAAAATGTGTTATAGTGGGTGAAAATATGTTTGCAAGTAATACTGGCTTTTGAGGAATGAACTGCTTTTGACAGTTCACAGTTCATGATGACAAAGGAACCTGGGTAGCTTCTATGTAGTTACTGGTTACAGTTCGAGTACAGTTACTATATATATATTCTACTATACTATATTCTCTTTCACAATGTTAATGTTTTATGAGTCCACTATCAGGAGAACACTGAACAACAATGGTGTACATGTCAGGGTTCCAAGAAGAAAGACTCTGTTCTCCAATAAGAACATTGCTGTTTGCTTAAGATGTTAGACATGTGATGCCTTCGCCAAACATATTCATGCTAGAAACCAAAAAAAAAATTATACCAGCCGTCTACCCTCTGTTAGGTGTAGCTTAGTGGGTCATTTTTTTATATTTCTTTACTGAGGAAATGTACATAGTATTCTTTATTTTTTATTTGCGCGCATCTGCTAAATGACAAATGATTGTGTGGGCAGGTACTGGTTTCAGCAGTTTGCCTGTCATACTGATTTTTTCCTGTAGGGATCCTGACCAATAGAAAACATATTAAATTACAGTTTTTAATTGTAGAACTACACAGTGCATTTATATTGTAAATGCAAATGGTGAAATGGACAATTAATGTAGAAATAAGGAGGTGTAGGTAATAACCTAATGCCTGGTGTGCATGTAAAGTGTCAGATTCAAGTCTGATTGCTTTATATAACATTGAAAAACACATTCAATGCCACAAAACCTGACCTAGTTTCACATTCAGTATGAGAAACGAGAGTTCTAGGTGATATAGAGCTTCTCAGTGACTTTGTAACCACAGTAATGCAGTCATACAATCATACCTTTCGGTAACTTCTGCGTTCTCAATACCACAGAGGGATCATTCCCCGGTGCTGCAGCACGCACACGCCAGCATACACTGACCCATGGCGCAACTCAATTCCAGTCTAGTTATAACAGCCACACTAAGCTAGACCCACACTGCATCCGTCTACAAAACAAGTGCTTAAAATAATCGGTGAATTAAAACGTACCTTGTAAGCCTGCTTTGTCTACCTCCCACAAAGTCACGATTGCCACCACAAAGGCTAACTCCACTAACGTTAACAAGGACCCCTCTTAGCCACCCGTATATCTGCCAGTCCGAAACAACCCAGAGAAACTCAACCAATGCCCATTCAACACCAATTAAACATAGCCCTAGGGGCCTACTGGCTACACTTTCATACTTGGTATTGGCTGATGTCTGTACTGATGAACCAAACCATCAAGTGCGACAGTGGTTAATGTCCAACAGTGTTTAAAGGAAGGTGCTACGAGATGTGTTGGTTTTTATTTAGGACATAGGTATGCGGGACAAGCATATAGAACGACTGAAAAGGGATGAAGAGCGAAGCGTAAGGCTTCTAACATAATAAAACCGAAAGAATAAAGTGGCACGTCAAGGTTGCGTTCCAAATGGGAGCAACGCGTGAAAAAGCGCCAAAGCGCCAGTCGGGGGAAGACGTGCAGAAACCACGGTTTTGGAACATATCTTAAATGGAGAGGCACGGAGGTAGTCCAAACGCCAGGGAGCGAGTGTGCTACAAGTGTGAAGGTCCCACTATGTTAACAACTGCAGCCATCTTTATGGAAAAAAAACATAGTCGCATGGCCCTACTCTGAATAGGTTTAAACTGTGACGAATGATGGTACATACTGGTAAATAATCTGTTAGTTTTTGCAAAGATGTGCCAAAACCGTAAACGCCTTGGCATTACTGTGTTGTCTAAATATAGAATTATTTTAAACATTATCTCCAGCATTATTTTATCTCCAGTATTTTAAAAAAAGCAGCTGTGTGGTTACCTCTACAATTTCAGTAAGGATATTCTATTAACTATACTGTAAGTGCAGCATATATCACTATAGATTATGATATTTTACTGAATAGCTTACACATTTCATTGTTTGGAATCAGTGGAGTGCTTCTTGGTTTATATTCTACTTGACCAACCATTTGAAAAATGAATGACACAAATAATGTACGTGGATACTTTCTGCAAAATCCTCTCCACATCTCTTGACTCCCCCTCTTTTCAATGACAGTAAAATCAGTGTTGTCAGGCTCCTTGCTAGCTGACATTCCAACTAACCAACAGTCCTGACTTAGTACTAAGCACTGGTTGCCTCTTTCATTTCTACTATTAGCACAGCCCAGTTCATCTGTCTTTTATTATGCAGAATGTGCTTGTCTATAAATGTCTGTAACATAACAGATAGCCAATTATATACTAAAGGATTAAATAATAAAGCGGCTATTAAAGCTTAATAGATATAATCCCATGGGTTTATCCCACTAGATTTGACCTAATGGCTCAAAAAGCCCAGACCTCAAAACTACTAAGCTCAAAACAGGACACTTAACCTGCAATTCTTTAGAATGCAGCTTGTAAGACTATATCAGTTGTAACTTGTTTAAGATAAGAGTGTCTGATTAATAGAATATGGCTTAGATGACATTCCGACTAGATGTTATGAATAATTAATGCAGAAATCCAGGAAACTCCAAAGGACTCAGCACCTTTTATAACCGTATACTGTAGAGGTGTGTCAGAAGTGCAAATAGTGTAGTATTTTGAAAAAAAAAAAAAACATTTGTGCTGTATATCTCAACTTTTGTGATGAGTGCAGGTTTTATGTGTGTGCTAAAAAAACTGATGGAACTTTTCTTGGTTAAAGATCTGTCTTTCATTTTAATTTATAAGAAACAAAATGAGTAGACATGTAACAATATAAACATTAAATGACAGCAATTTTCCCTGCACACAAATACCAAAATGTAATTCAAGCTTTCAGAATATTCTCCATATCATTAAAATGCCTCATATTATGCTCTGTGTATAACACTGTGTCTAACACGTTCTCATTTCAGTGCGTGGTGAAGTTCGCCAGTAAAACGTCTTTTAATTAAACTCTTTTTAGTAAGCCATATGCTTTAAGGTTACAGTAGAGTGTTTGGGCTTGTGCGTAGAATTGATTTTCTCTCATTCCTGGGCACTGTCTTGTGGGGGAACGACCTTATAGTTCACTGAAGTCTGTGCCCTGTTAGAAACAAACAAAAAATAAAACAAAAACATGCTTAGTTTGCACTCACGTACAATCATAGAATTATTTACATATACTGTATGTGTCAATGTCAAAGAAAGGCCATGATCTCTAGACAACAATCATAAGAAGTCACAGGAAAAGACTAAATGGTATTTCTGACAAAGGCACAGAGCAATTTAAACTGGTTTCTGAAAGCATTAGTATGATTCCAGACCATGATGTTTCAGTTCATTGATTCATTGTTGGTTGAATAAGCTTCGAAATTTTAGTTTTCCATAAGTGTTAAAGGATCAGTGCTTTCTTGGTTTATATCCAACTTGACCAACAATTGGTCTGTTTTTCTGTGAACCTCTCTCCACAGCTATGGAATCCCTCTTAATTCCATGCCAGCATATCAGTATACCAGTGTTGTCAGACCCCTTGGTAGCTAACATTCCAAGGAACCAACAGTCCTGACTGAGTACTGAGCACTGGTTGCGTTGCCTCTTTCATTTGTATTAGCAGCACAGCCCAGTTCAGCTGCCTTTGCAATCAGTTCTTAAATCTCAAATTCAAAGAAATTGTTTTCAACGTTCTTCTTACATGATTTATTATTATGCTGAATGTGTTTGTCAGTAACATTACATTTCCTAAAAACTCACTTTCTCATTATGGAGTATTGAGTGCAGATGGGGGAAAATATTTTTTTATGTAGCTCAAGGCCTCAACATAACAAAATGTGAAAAAGAAGAAATGGTTTAAAAACATTCTGAATGCATTTTATACAGTGGGTGATATCTATACACTGCTCTTAAATAAGGGAATATTTGAATATTTTAAAATGAATACGAATTGAATTTCACCAGAACTGCTGGACAATCTGATCCTGCCCATATCCCATCACTGTCAGTGGGTTTGGCAGTCTTGGATGATCATACACCCTATTGAACAATCAATGTGTAGCACTCTCGTCCAATTTAACATTCCTCTGTTAACCCCTATAAATTTTGTCACTTTTTACTTAATCACGATAATTGAGTTTGCATCTCATTTGCAATAAATCGAAAAACTTTCTTTGACTTTTCGTTTGCTTTCCTGTGATCTTGTTTAATTAAATTAAATTAAAAGCTTGAACCACCAGGGCATTATGGGGCCCCCTAACAGTCACTGTTACTAAAACACATATGTGTTTCTTGTTATTTAGAAACTCACTCATTAGCTTTGGCTGCTTTCTGCTTCCGCTTCTTCAGTTGATGGGAGATGAACCATGCCAACAATGCAACAAAGACAACAGCAAGCAGAGCGCCGATAACTGCGCCTGCTATCACCGCATCATTCATAGCTAAAAAACAACACATTATTGGCTCAAGACTAATGATACTGCACTTGGCTATTTTGAAAGTCAGTACAATAAAGAAGAATGAAAAAATTGTGTTGTGATAAACTGCAAATTAGTTTTGTGTGAAATCCAACTAATTTGTATAATTCTGATCTAATTTATATATAACAATAATAAATGTTTATAAATATATTAAGTTACTGTAGTGGCCTAGTGGGTATGACTTTGGACTATGGACCAGAAGGTCCAGGGTTAAAATCCCACCTCTGCCAAATAGCTACCACAGTTGGGTCCTTGAGCAAGGCCCTTAACCCACAATTGCTTGGATTGAAAGACTGTTGTAATTCGCCCTGGATAAGGATAATGTAAATGTAAATGTACTTGGACAGAATGTATATGTGATTATTATAGATGATCCAATGAAGGATAAGAGCTGTTGGCTTTAAGGTTGCTTGTACTATACCTGAATTTAGGTCAATACTGCAGGTGGAGAAACCTATAATGTTGGAGGCATTGCACTGATATTGTCCAAATTCAAACTGAGACATATTTCTGATGTACATGACACCAGTCTTTACATCTAATGCAAAACAAAAAAAAGCAAATACAAAAATGCAAATGATTAGAACGATGCATACTGAACTTTACATTTTAACCTTTATATGGAATTTATTCATTTATTTGAATTTACACATACTTGCAATGCCTAATACGCTCCGGCTCACTCCTTTGTCAAGTCTAGTCCAGGTGTATGTAGGAGAAGGGCTTCCTTTCTCTGAATGGCAGGTCAGGGTGACCAAGTGACCTGTTTCCACATCTCCATGCACAGCACAGAATGGATATGATGGTCTCTCTAGAAGGTAAAATAGATTTTTTTGTATTACAATGCATTTAAAAGTTGAGCAAAAGGTTTTTTTTAATGAAACAAGCCATGTGCATTGCCATACTTGTGATTAGTGAGAGCCGGAATTGAAATATTACCTGTGACTGTAGACATACCAGGAACATTGCTACATTGTCTGTGTGCATTAGCGCTAGCCTATTGTTTATATGTGGAAATCAGGAGTAAAATGTATATTTGTGAATTATATTTTAAGTGAAACAACCATTTTACCCATCCTTACATGAATGCCAATAATTATGATCTGACTCTTTATATGGGTTTACCTTAACAGCTCATTCTTTATTCCTTGTGCAATGGGATGAAAGTTGTGTGCAAGTATTTGGAATGTTGATAATGTTGATGACTTCTGTATTGCGTTTGCCAATAAAGAGATGGTTTCAGTAGTGTACCCTCTGTTGGCTATTGATTAAAAGATGTATAATGTATGTTTGAATAAACTGTTGAGCTGCTAAATTCAGGATCAGACACTCTGGATCTTGAGGAAGATGTGTTACCAAAAACGTGGAGCAAGATGCCAGCTTCTGTATTGCCCTGAAAGTCTGGGGGGTTGTGGACTTCACAGGTGTAGGTTCCTGCATCTGCAGTTTGCATGTTGCTAATGGAGATGGAAGCATTCATGCTGTTCAGAGAAGAAATGAGTTTTAGCCTGTCCTTAAAACGTTGCCCAACATCTTGGTATCCTGACTGGTAGTAGAACACCTTAAAACAGTTACAGAAATAAAACTTAATATGGCTGGCCAGCAGTCACGCCATTATGTTGGCAGATATCACACAATTGTCACAGAATTGCATTCAACTGAGCTTGTTGCTTTATTACAATAAATTGTAAATTTGTTTTGAGGTGGCATGTAATGTTTTATTTTGTTTATTTGGTTTTATTTTGTTTCATCTTAGATTCAAGCATGACTAGTCCTGCGAATTATATTTTCAGGAAGTATAACCCCATGAACCAAATATAGATTTTCCCAGTAAGAACCTGTAATATATCACATACAAGTAAGTAACAGAATGAAATGACTGAACAGTTTATCTCTCACTGGCTCAAGCATGCCCTATAAGATCTCCATGGTTTATTTTCACCTTTCCCTGCCCTTTGGTCATTGTATGAACCTGTATCTGCTTCTCACTTATGACAAGGAGGGCATGCTGTAAATACAGTGTTTATTTTTGCCTTTAGATTACAGCCATATACGAAACTGCCAGTGTAGAACAGATCTTTTGTCTCACTATCAGGGTGTGACTAACACTTAAACCAGTGCAAATAAGCCTAGTAACTGCTAATACATTTCAGTTTCATAGGCAGAACATCAAAGCTTCTTGCACTTGCTAGAATACACCTAAAGTGCTAGTAAGAGACAGATTGCACTTAAAAATAAATGTCAGGGGCAGGAACATAATGTCCCTTTATTTTTATCAGAGATCTGTGAAAATGGGAACTTGTTTCAGTGTTAACTTGCCTTCAAAGGCAGCCACAAAATGTACTACTTAAGGAATATTAAACATACAATTTGTACAACCTTGCCTGTGTACTTTTCAGTTCATTCATTTTTTGAAGCAACATTGTGGCTACAGAGCTAGTGTAGTTAGGTAGTAAAATAGTTGGAATATTTTGAGTTATGTATGCTGATTAACATGAATTGGCTGTTAACAATCATGATGTACAAAATGCTACTGTGATATTGCCACGTAATTCAATGATAAAAAATCCAAAACGGACAGTAAAATGTAATAAAATCCAGATGTTCTGTTGGCTGTGAGGCAGATCTTACAGTAGCTGTTAATAATTAAAATTTGTCTAGACATTTATTTAGACAGGTGTTCCCTTATTTATCCATTGTAAGTTGCGTCCTGTGGCTTTTGACTCACCCTGTATATCATAGCATTTTGTACCTTAAACATACTTAAACATAGTGCGCCTCAAAAGAAATAAAAAAACTGAGTATGAATCAGAGTATGGTTACTGTTATATGTGATTTCAACCATCCTAAAATGGGGACTACCTGTACGTACGTATATTAAGATATAGATAACTGCTAACTGGTAAATTAATTGCCATACATTGTTTAGATTTTATGTTTTACTTCAGTGGTCCTAATCAGAAATTTATTTACTAAAATCAGTATAGCACATGATTAGGAAAATACAGGATTAGGAAAATACAGGACATAACCACCTAGAAAGATAAAAAAAGACATTTTTGTTGTTGTTTTTTTAAGCAATGATAACATGATATTTCAGTGGCCATTGACACATCTGTAGTTCTCAAATTTGTACAACCAGCAACATTCGTTAATTTCATACGCCACTCTTTTTACGAGGGGTAAAATCTGCTTTATGCAAAAGAACACTTTCAGGAGAATATTTGAGCAGACCCAGAACCCACCTGTTCTGGATTTGTGGAGCCCAAAGGGTAGAGAGTCCACTGGATCATGAGGTTGGTCAAGGGTTCATTGGTGGAAAAAGAACACTGAAGATAAGCAGTCTGACCGATGGTCACATTAACAACCTTCTGTGAAACTTGCACTGTTATTGCCAAAGAACATCCTACAAAATATCCACAGACATTTTGAGACAAATGCAAACTCTGCCTTATGCAGTCAGAAACAGGTCAAACCAAAATAACTTGTCAGATCTGACAAAACGTATCATTGTATGTTTAGAATGCACTATATTATATATTCTATACACTATATTGATATAATGGAATCTCTAATTAGAAAGGTGTCTACATGCTATTGGTCCTATAATGTACATACAGTAATGTAAAAATACAGATAAAAACACTTTCTTTAGACTTATATTAAAATACCAAAAGAACCAAATACCACAAAATGTCTGTTAAACAATTATAAATATTTAGTAACAGATCACATTCAGATTTTAAAAAGCTTAGTAGGTAAATATCATTGAATATTTCAACATAAAAAGTGGTTACACAGTCAGAACAGTCAGACTTTTTATGTGATGCTTGGAAAAACATGATATTCTTCTAAAAATGAACCACAATGTGGATAAAAAAAATAAAGTGTATGATTTGGATAATTTAGACACTACTTACGACTAAAGTATTTGTTTGCTTTACAGATAGCTTAACACATTTTTAGTTTCTTATTAGTATTTTAGTTTTATTTAAATCCTTATTTTTTATATATTCAAACAATATCAAAATTTCACCAATACTTACCTACGACACATAACATCACAAAAACAGTCCCAAACACCACCATGATTTCAGGTTAATGAAAAACCAATAGAAAACCTGTCAGCAGCCTGCTATCCCGTGGTCACACTCTACCACTGGTTTTCTTTCTTAAATCAAGCTCAATCGTTCCAAACCCTAATGGTGAACACCCTCTGGTACTTCACCGGACAAATGGACACGTGATCATGAATGATAAGTTATTGTTTGAATTTTCATTTCCAGTACATGCTTTTCTTTTTCTACCAAAAGCTGTGTAGTTATATTTCTATACACTATATTAATTTGTATTATTACCAGTCATGTTCTAAAAAGGAATTTTATATATATACTGTGCTAATGACATGAGCATGTAACACACATAAAATTATTTTAACCGTGATGCTATGAAAAACTCACAATAAATAATGATATAAATATTGATTTCATTATAGTATTAATGTAGAACATTTTCCACTGTCAGTCAGGGTAGATCACCAATCATCTACTCAGCTATAGAATTTAGCACCAGAAAAAGAAATTGACAAGACTGTTCACTACATATTACACACACATATTACAAAATATTTATCTTTCTCTGCTTGTGGAGAAATAAAGACATATTACCTAAGTGGGAACAATGACTCCATCCCAAACACACTATTCTAGAGTGGAGAGAAATGATTACACAAGCTGCTGATTAATGATTAATGCAGCAATACTGCAGCAAATCTTTGTTGCATTTTACGGTGTAGAAATGCTTTACATGCTAATGGTAAAATAAAGGTTTTTTTGTCCTCTTGTTCTGAAGTAAGGTTCTAATGAATATAAAAATAGGCATGCAGTTTCTGTAACTATTTTACAATTGTATATCACATGTATTTTAATTGATGACCAAAGTACCAAATATCCATACTTGAGTAAAATTAATAATACCATTCCGTCAAAT
Source organism: Parotocinclus spilosoma (assembly GCA_033117975.1). Classification (NCBI taxonomy): domain Eukaryota; kingdom Metazoa; phylum Chordata; class Actinopteri; order Siluriformes; family Loricariidae; genus Parotocinclus; species Parotocinclus spilosoma. Next base: position 29,311 of record JAVSBV010151557.1, read on the forward strand.
TACTTAATTTTGCAATTTTGCAATTACATGATTAAAATGTAAAAGAAAAGGAAACAGTCAAATAAAAAGGTAGTCTTATATCTTAAAGAAGTGAGATAGATAAGAATGAAGATATCAGA
>JAVSBV010151558.1:0-15275 GCA_033117975.1 Parotocinclus spilosoma
GTTTCTTCACGGATATTACATACTGTACACATTCTTTGGTCCGATTAAGTGGAATTTTGGTCCAAATAAGCGAATAAAATTACACGTATGTAATACGATTTGTTTTGGTACTTTAGGATTTGGTCCAAATAAGCGTCTGGTCCCATTAACCGGTGGTCTTATTAACCAGAATCGACTGTATATTACTATTGGCATATAGGAACAAATGCAGCAAATGAATTCTTGTAGGTTACATAGTGCTATTAGAATAGAAAGACTTTTTTTTAGGGTCAATTAGGAGCACGTGATGCAATTAATTGTGATAAAAAGCGTCAGTGCAAAATCAGACAATTCTCACTGTTATCTCAGTGTTTTTTGACAATATTCCAAAAAGCATTGTATGATGGCTCTCTCTATCCTCAAGTGTCCCCATAAATGCTGGTTGGGTTTTAGGTCCATTTCTTATACCTTCTTTAGTCCTCAAGTAGTTGTTGCTAAGATATGAGGTGTGTATTCGGTCATTATCCTGCTGCGATTTAAATCCTACTTCATAAAGACAGTGTCACCAGCATGAAACAACCTATTTACAAATAGTAATATTACATTCTACCAGCTTTTAGGAGTGGACATGTTCTTAGGCAACTTCTCTTTGGCTTAAAGAGAGCATTCACACTGGCACACACCAAATGTAGCCCCTCTGTGGCCAGACAACAGGAGGAAAAAGCTAAATTACTTTAAACCACTGAAAAAATTATTCTTCTTCAACCAAATGCTTTCTTTAGTATTCATCTGTCCACCATGCTGTGTGGATACTTGAAATTCAAGCCTTTTAGAATAAAACTTCTTAGAAAACCCACATGCTTTCCCAAACAACCTAGGTGTTTCTTAGAGAACTATCTGGATTTATTACGCCTTCATCATTCATTCTGACCTTTCATCAGGCTCTGAAAGGTCTGAAAATACCACAGTGTAACTAAGACAATTCTGGAAGATGGAAAAGTTGGACTATTAACAAAGACACAATGTGAGTAATAGAACGGACTTTCGGAATAAATGATGACATATGAGCCTGCTCGTGTTTGCCAGGGTATTCATTTGCATTGCCATTTATTAGCCTTTTACAAATTAACTTGGTAACCATAATGAAATCCATCACACAGTGATGCCTGAAAGTTTCTGAACCCCTTTAGACTCTTCTATTTTTTGCATAAATATTAGCTGAACTTCAAATGATTTGCAACTAAATGTTTGCATACGTGCTGATTAATCCTGTATTTAAAACTTGAACGAGTGCTAGCCCTATCCTTTAAACAAAACAGCTTAAAATGTGCAATGTTTCTTTGTTTCGTCACACCAACTTTTTTTCTTGACATTTCTATTGGAGTAAGGGTCAGGACTTTGGCTTGGCCATTCCAAAGCATTAACTTTATTCAACTTTAAGCATTTTTCATAGTCTGCTTAGGGTCACTGTTTTGCTATATGGCCCACCTTCTCCAGATGTCCTGACATTTTCATTTAGAATTTGCTGTTTTAAGTCATTGTTCCATCAGTGGTGGCAAACTGTCCTGGTCAAGAGTCAGCAAAACCATAGCACTACCACCATTTTGAAATTAAAATAATCAGTCTTTCTCCAGACATAATGTGTCTCATGTAAACCAAAAACCATCTAGTTTGGTTTCTGGATTGCCCACTTGATGGGCAGCAATGTGAGAGAGGCCTTTAGTTGCTTAGACATAACCCTGGGCTGCTTTGGGATCTTGACCATTGTAAGCTTTGCTCTTGGAGTGATCTTAGTTGGGTGATTAAGAAACAATGTTCTTGAAATTCCTCAATTTGTACACAGTATTTTAGAAGTGATGATTTCATACTAAATAAACATCCATGAGCATATATTTTAAGGATCAGACGTGTCTTTTAAATACAACAGGGTTTCCAAACATGATGTTCCAAACATCATCCCATTAATTAAAACATTTCTCCTTAAAACTAAAATTAACTGCTAATCCTAGAGGTTCACAGATATGCAACATTTGATCATTTTTTTCTGAATAAATGAATTGTAAATATAATAGTTTATCTAATTTGTTTAATTTGACAAAACATGTAAAAAGTTGTGATGGTCATATTAATGTGAAAATATAGACAATTTAAAAGCATACCTGTTGGTCTTGCAAGGTTACTGAAAGACTGTTAGGCTCCTACACACACAAAGAACAATATTCCTCTGTGTGTGTGTGTGTGTGTGTGTGTGTGTTCTGTACACCCCAGTTGGGCAAAAGTGTCTGTTATCCATATTGGCTATTTGGTACACTCATCTGTGGATACAATTTGCGAGAAGGTGCAGGTTCCCGTCTAATTATGAGGAATCATTTTGGCACTGCCTGAAACAAATGTGCATGCACTCGTTTTACAACCATTACACACTTCAAAATGCACCTGTATTGTATTTTGCAATCATAAAACAGAGTTACTCACATTATATCACTCGCAGTGATATACGGTACTTTTAAAGTCTTGGGAAATCTGACATTTCCCACAAAAGTAGAGAACCCATTATACTGAATATCTTGGGTGCACTGAAATGACAGCACTAACCACTGCACCACTGTGTCACCCCACTCCATGTTTAGTACTATATTTACATTTACATTCACAGCCTTTGAGAGATACCCTTATTCAGAGCAACTTACAATTCAATACAAGCAGCTGGGGGTTATGGACCTTGCTCAGGAGACTCAATAGTGGCAGCATGGCAGTATTAATTCCGTGTCTAGTTAGACTTGTTTAGTGCTGTGTAACCTTTGTGCTTAGCCCATGTGTTTTACTTTGTTCAACTTCTTAGTCATCATTAGCACTTGTTAGTCTTGTTGTCCTGTTGTTTACTTTGGCAGGTTCTCTGTCACGCCAGTTTATGATGCTGGCCCTGTGTTTCTTTTTGGCATGGCATATTTGTTAGCTCTGTCTTGCAATAGCCTTAGTATAAAATGTGTAGTCTTTCTTTTTTTGTGACTGTAAACACTGTAAATAACTTTCACTTGCAAATAATGCTGTATTTATTAGAGAGATAGATGACTGGACAGACAAACAGTACAGATCTGACATTATATCATCCAAAAAATTACATCTAAACATGGGTATTCGTATCTAGTTTGTGTCTGATGTTTGCTGCAACCACAGCCTCCAGGGCTTTGCACTGGGTTTTGGAATAAGACTTTGAGGTTGGCATCTGATGTTAGACAATAAGCCCTGGCTCACTATTGGAAATCCAGGGCATTTGGCAAACCATTTGTGTGTGGAATCTGTTTAAAAACAGTACGTATGTAAATACTCTATGTAAACAGTAAATATGTCATTTTGAGAGTGACTGGGTTATTCAGTACATTCAGTACTAGTTTGTCAAATGTGTGCTTTATATTTGGAATGTGTTAGAAGTGAGTGTTGTACTAGCAGAGCACAGTAATTAGAAAGTGTGTCCACAAATGCTTTTCTATCTACTATAGTATAGTTTAGTATAGTATACTATAGATAGATAGTCATCTACAGTATATACATGCAATAGTTAGGTAAATAGAGGGCAGATTTATAGATTGCTTGGCAGATGGGTATTATATTAGCTCTTATATGACCACTCTGTCCCAAAAGAGTAAAGGTGAGACCAGTTCATTTGATACTGTCCTCTGTGTCAGAGTTTATGGAACTGGAGTAGTCAGGTAAGTGGAGTACAGGGTTAATGAGGTCTTACATCACATCTTTCTTACAGTCATCTCATGTGACTTGTGTTGCTGTTTTGTCGCTTCTCGGCAGCCCATAAGATCAAGGCAATAATTACATCACCTTGCAACCATGGCGAGATGTTTTATTTATGAGATGGAGGGCTTTTCCAACAAAGACTGAAGCTTTTCACATCAAGAAGCATGAAATTAGAGATCAAACGAGAATGTCAAAGCACAGCACTATACTGAGTAGTCCACTCAGTAATTGCCTTTAGATGCTAAGAAGTGCATGGGCCATACCTTAAAAAAACCCCTCCTAATCCAATTAGAGTTCTTCATAGAAGATTTCACACGTCTGATTTAATTTCCAAGTTTCAAACTACGCTTGGGAATACAATCCTCACAGCGCTCAATGTAACTCAATTATTACATTAACATGTACAGTGGTGTGATCAGTAATCTGCTTATAGTTGAGCCTAAAATTGTGCATAGCTCATGGGTTTGAAAACTGAAAAAAAAAAAAAAAAAATAAATAAATAAATAAAAAAAAAATGTTTGTTTTAGCATCCATGATTGGTTCTGTAAATCTGCACTTGTCTGAATGCTGTATTAAATATGTATACTTACATATCTCTTATTATATAACATAGCTATACGGGATACTGTATACTGGGTATTGAATAAATAGCCAAGACACTGCATTACTTCCATACATAGATTTACTTAATATTAACACTGACCATCACATACATCACATCATAAATTTTTTATTTTCATACTGTTTAAGAAAAATTATTTCACTGTAAAGCAACGTGCTGCACAATTATTCCCTTAGCCCTCATTACACTGCATGCTTGTGAATACGCTCTCTCTCTCTCTCTCGCTCTCTCACACACACACACACGCACACACACACACGCACACACGCACACTTATAAAACCAGAAACTTCCTGCGTGTGACAGTGTAGTATAATTCATGTTGTATTTATGACACTTGTATTTATGAGCATTTCTTTCAGAATAGAGCATGGGACAGACTGAGAAGCTTGCAGAAGCTGTGATTAATGAGCACATTTTACTATGGTGGCTGTGTTGCTAAGATGCAGTTTTTTCCTCTTCTTGTCTCCCTGATGTGGGTTACAAAGATACTTATTCCCCACTTATTTCTCCCCTATTGGTACGTCAGCTTACCCATTTCTCAAATAGAAACTAATGCATAACATGCACAGTTCTCACACTGCAAATAATAGATCGAATGTAAGTAACAAGAGTAATAAGCTCTTGCCATTTACCATCATTTTGGAGCAAGGTAAACATTGCTTAGTGTTAAACAACGTAGAGGAACAACAACAAAAGCGAGAGCACACTAAACACTTGCACTGTAGCCTATAGAAGCTGCTTTTTCTGATTCTGCTCTTTAATAATACATACAGAGGTTGTATATGGGTTGTATGTTCTTTGTTCTGGTTGTATTTTAGTGTTTTTGTTTATTTAGACTTTTCTTATATGTTTATAATATACTTATATATTATCTATATTATTACACTTTTCATACTATTACATTCTCTTTAATCAGTTACTCTACCGGTACATATTATTACATTTATTATTACATTTACAGTATTTAGCAGAAGCTAAATACGCTTTATTATGCTTTATTTTATTCACAAGGTTTTTATATCTGTTTATATTTATTTAACTTTTGTTTATTTAAACCAATACCATAATCTTATTAATTAGATAGGAGAATAATTTAATTCTTACATGTATCAGCTAAGCCATCCAAAGTGGTTGGATCCCTGTTTTAAGGGGAACTTTAAGGAGTTTTATCTTGCTATTGTCAATGCAAGCTTGCTCAATTAGGGCTTGGACAAAAAGAAATAGAAGAGATGAGAAGAAATAGAAAATTGTAAAGCTGCATTGAGACAATTCAAAAAGCACTAATGGCATAAATCTGAATTCGACTTAATAAAGAGACTGAGAAAGAATTATATATGGCCATTATGCATTACTAAAACAACAAACAACAGTGCTGTATCTGGCTACTGAATGGAAGTGGCAGTTTAATGTTATAGCATTAAAAATTTTAACAATGCCTGGTAAATTTTGGATTAAAATGGTTTTTAATTTTGTTCTGTGATGTGCAATTCCCTGAACAATGCATATAATCAGAATGACCCATCCTGACAGGTTTTTGTGTTTAGCAGCACTCAGTTGTGTTATGGCAGCAGACTACTACTGGAATGTATGGTTAACAGTAATGGGCTGTAATGTAATGTTTACTGATTTACAGTGAGTAATTTGACCTGCATAATAGTAACTTAATTATGTTATTTTCTGGCCTTGTCTAAATAAATAGGTCCGTGTGCACGATGAAATGATGGCATCTGGGAAAGTAACACAAGGAATTACAATAACATTTTTGTGGTCTGCATATTATTTGACCATGCAGGATCGTTATATCTGTAATAGCAATATTCAGCATGTAGGCACAGTACAGGGGATAACTTTATAGCGTCCTTATTCTCGGACATGGTCAGGAGTTTATATTGTATGTTGCAGTGAGTGGTGTGATTTATGAATGAGGGCTATTCTTCATGGGCCAGTGAGCGATAAAAGAGTAATCGGTTTACACAAGCAAGTGCTCCATGGCCCACGGGGCTGCACTGTAAAAACACTCTCGATGTTCTCATTCACATCCCTGCATTATGCAACAGGCCCCTCTCTCTCACACACAAACACATGTAAAACAAAGCACGTAATCCACGGATGTTTGCCGGTACTGTCAGTGCAGGAAGGAAGGAAGGAAGGCCAACATTTCTGATTTGAATCAGCTGTGTATCATGAGCATCATTGTATCATATATCAACACTGTCATAAACCCTGCTAATGATAATACAATGTATTTAAAAGGTTCAACAGACAGTTCTGGTTTGAAACACTGACTGCATGTATGCAGCACATTTACTTGCCATTTTATTAGGCACACCTTGCTAGTGCTAGCATTTTCCAAAGTTACTCTGATGAAGTTCTAGGTTTAAGATCTGATGACTGTAGAGACCATTTGGGTACAGTGAACTCATTGTCATGTCCAGGAAACCAGTTTGAGCTTATTATTTAAGCTTTTTGACATGGCCAGCAACAATAATCTAGGCTGTGGTGTTTAAACAATGCTAAATTGGTATTAAGAGGTGCAGTGTGTTACTGAAATATCCTCAAACCATTACACCACCATCAGCAGCCTCAATCGTTGCTAAGAGGATGAATGGATGCATGCTTTCATGTTGTTTATGCCAAATGTTTACCCTGTCATCCAAATATTGTTGTAGAAATTAATCATTGTCTTATTTTATTGAGCCTGTGAGAACTTTACCCTCAGTTACTGGTTCTTTGCTGACAAGAGTGGCATCCAGTGTGGTCCTCTGCTGCTGTAGCCCATGTGCTTCTGGTTTTGGCATGTTGTGCATTCACAGATGCTCTTCTGCAAGTCATAATTTCAGTGACTGGTGACTTTATGTCAGCTTATCTGATCTCTAGTACCAACAAGGCATTTTCACACTGAGAAATGCTCTTATTGGATATGTTTTCTTTTTGTACTCTCTTGGAATTTGCAGATCACAGACGAGCATGTACCCTTAGTGGGGTGTCAGTCCATTGGAGCACCAGGATCATGATCACGCCATGTGGCCTTCTCTCCCTCAAACTTGTACCTGCGAATTGGATGACCAGCAATCTAGCGAACTGCCAGTATGACACCTAAACCCCATTTATATCAGAATAACATCTGGAATAATCAAACAAATTAGCATTTAAAGGGGAAACAGAGCAAAGGAAGACAGAGTTACAGTGAGACATACACAGCCATTGACACTAGTGTGCTTTATTGCTGTACAGGAATTTTATAAAACATAATTAAAACAAATATGTACCAGGACATACAGTATTCCTCCTCACACATTCCAAAGAAATACTTGGATTCATACACTGATCAGCCACAACATTAAAAATACCTGGCAATTGTGTAGGTCCATCTCATGTTGCCAAGGCTCTGAACCATCGAGGCATGGACTTGGTCTCTGAATGTGCCCTGTGGTATCTGGAACAAAGTTGGGATCTCCATGGATCCAAATGATTCACCAAGCACTTCTCACAGACACCCAATCAGTTTGAGAGCTAGGAAATTTGTAGGACAGGTCAATAGAGTGATCTCAGTCATGATCCTTAGACCATTCCTGAACTTTTGTTTGCAGTGAAGCAGGGTGCATTATCTTACTCAAATAGGTTAGTGCCATTAGGGAATACTGTTGCCATGAAAGGCCGTATTTGCTCTGTAACAACGTTTAGGTAGGTGGAACTTTTAAAACGTAACATCCAGATGAGTGACAGAACCAAAAGTTTCCAAGCAGAACTTTGCCCAGAGCGTCATACAGTCACCGGTATCACTTCACTCACCAGTGGTTTTAATGTTAAGGCTGATCAGTGTACATCTTAATGCACCAAAATGTGATAAAGAAAAACATAATGATGGAGAATGACAACAGCCAGACTGATGCAGTAATATACCTGTTCACTGAGTTTATAAAGACTAAGCAGGAACAGGAACTAAAGCTTCCTATATCTGACTGTGAGACTGAATAAAAGAGAAAAAGTATCTGCCTCTCAGTTATCATTAAAACTGACATGTTTTGAGGATTTGCTTTTGAATATGAAAGGGTTGATTCACATTACATGGATATATCACAATGTTCACAGAGGAGTCAGGAATGATCCACAGCACCAGGCAAGGCGGAAAATGGTATGTCTGTATTGCCGCAAAGCAGCAGTACAAAGAAACGCCTAGTGTGCCATTCATGCCTTAAGAAGCATCTTGTTTTAACAGATTTCTGAATAAACTGGGCTTCATCTACACAACATTTGCCATTGTCACGACTACAATTGGCATACGATGGGGCAAAATTTATGGATGTTTTTCATATTAAACCTGTTTAGCTAAAAGCCATAGAAGCAAAGCTCATTAAATTGCAGGTCAGTATCCAGCATCCCAAATGCACTGTATCCTTTGTAACTTATTACAGCGTTCAAAATGACACACTACCATCATATAATGTTTGTGCTACTACGCTTTAGGGAAAGAGCTCTAAAACCCTAACCCAGAGCATAGAAAAAAGACAACAGCAGACCTGATTATCCAAGTTCCAAGCCTACAAATGAACATTTTTGTCAATAAATCATTAGCGTAACAAAGCACAGCCTTTGTATTTTGAAGCATACAGACGTTAGAGGAGAGTTACAATGATTACAATGAGATTCGTTCACTGTTTGAGGAGATTTGTATCTAAGCATCATCAACAAGATTGATCAGCTGATAAAGGGTCACTCTCAGCACCTAGTGAGCTGCCTAAATAGACAACATTTTACATTAGAGTATGCACCCTATCAACACGGAGGCAATAGCATTTCTTCGCTACTTACTATTAAGGAAGCACTGAATGCTTCCTTAACTACCAAGGCAATCCCAAGATGCGTAGAACGCAAAACTGCTTAAAAGACATGGCGTACAGGAGCAGTTCAGCAAGTGGTTTTCAAAGACAAGTTATTCTAATTCTGTCTGTTGCTGGATTTATGTTCTTGTCATAAAACCACACAAACTGGCATTTTATTTAACTTAGAGGTGAAGCTAGAAGCTGAGCTTCTGTAAACACTGCTTTATGTAAACGCCGGTTGCGTGCAGTAGGCGGGAACAAACTATGATGCATTCTCTCTCAGATTAGAGCATCTCCGAAATCTGTTTTGTTGATGTCTGTTATGTGCTTATGGACATGTCTACTTCAACAGCTGCGTATGTAGTCAGCGCCTTAATAAGCAGCTCACTAGGTCACTCTGATTGGATGCTATGCAGGTAACATTACATAATGTTCATAGATTAGAACATTTTTGATGAAAGTGCAATCACCTAGCAAAGATAAGACCAATGGCGAAATGACCTACCCTTTTTAGGATTTGCATTGACAGACTTGTAGTTTAGGTCTAGCAACACTTTCTGTGAAAGAGTTAGGATTACAAACACTATCGTACAGAAAACTAACGACTCAGCAGTTTTTTAACCTTTCAGTAATACATGGTTAGATGAACAAGCTTCATCTTCTCCAGGCTTTAGTCAGATTAAATGTAACAGCGGTGTCCTGCATAATATGTAAATTGGCTCATAAAACTGGATCATGATCCCAAGTTAAGTGAAAGACAAGCTTCAGGAGTTCATGTTTAGAATTAATTCAGTAGAGATCAATTGTACTGTTTTGTTTTGCGAAGTCATTCACAGTAATTTTGGCCATGCAGGGATGGACATCACTGATCTCATATTGATAGTTCGTTTCGGTACTCAGATGCATCTGGGAAAGATGGATAAATATACACTTGTTTGATATGTGACCATGCATTGCACACCACCTTCTGAAGACGTTTGAAGAATAAGAATTAAATCAGATATAATTGCACAAACATTTTACATACAATCCTGATACTCCAGATGCATGAAATTACCGTAGCTTGTAAACTTATCTGTATTAAGAGAAGAAAATAAAATGCAGAAAATAAAGAACTACTACTACTCCTATTTAGGACACTGATTGTGGCTGTACATGGATGATATTTGCAATATAACATTCTCCTATGATTGCAAAGATTACAATAATGATTCAATACAGTGCCTATAGAAAATCATCATACCCTGTCAAAATCCAGTCACATTTTATCCTACAAATTGCATTCAATTATGCAGTCGTACATCTAAGCCCGAACAAAGTAAATATAATCACAAAGAATTCTGATCCGTTATTAAAATGTTCTTAGTAAAATACCTGGTTTGGTTAAGTGATCAGCCCTTTTAGTATTACCACTATATATTTGTTCAGGTATACATTTGCTCAGGTACAATCAATCACATTCCAGATGACACACCAGGCTAAATGGACTGATTTAATTACTGCAGAACATACAGTATTATGGGGGTGGTTTTCCTCAGGAAGAACTGGGCAATTGGTCAGGATTGAAGGGATAATGGATGTTGCCAAGTACACCCACATTCTTGAAGAAAACAAGCAGCACAGCTGTAGATGCAGCATGACAATTAACCCCAAAACACCACCAAATAAATAACACCACAGCCTTAGGATTCGAAGGTGAAAGCACTATGAATGATAGCCAATTCAGAGATCTGACCCCAATAAATTCTGTGTATAAATTGCAAGAGTTGCATTGTCGTTTACCATGAAATTAGTCTGAATTTAAACATTTCACAATGCTTTCCAATCTAGGTGTGCAAAGCTAGTAGAGACATAACCAAGCAGTGTGGTAAATGAAATTAAAATGGTCATACGTAGTATTTGAAGGGGATAATCACTTGAAACTCAGTAATGTTACGTTGTCGTTCCATCATCTTTATTTTCTCATTTTGTGAATATAGAGGTGTGCGATATGTATTGTCTGCAATATTATTATTTGTGTTGTTTAAACGCTGTGTAAGCTATCCATATCGAGTTTGTCACTCAGTTTCCAAACTACAGTGGTACCTTGGTTCTCGTTGACAATTTGTCCACAAGGCTTGTCGAGTACCAAGCAAATTTTTCCCATAAGTAATGAAATGAATACCCACAGAAAATCCACACTGTATAAGGCATCATCCGCATTAATGAAGTTCTACCACACAGGTGCTGATTTATGGTGGGAATACATTTTTGATCAATTTTAATGCATCATAAACCAATGAGCTCATATTTTATAATATAACAGAGCCCATTGCAAGTTTAAAAAGCATACAGTTGTTTTGAAAGTGTTAAAATCTCTCATGTAATTTAATGAGCAATGATCTGAAAGTGAAAGGTATTGGGTGAATTAGGTGTTCGGTGGAAACGAGTTGCATTGCTTCGCCCTTACAAGTTTAAGCAAGTGCTCCAAGTACCGAGCAAAAACAAGAGCAATTTTCTTTTTCGAGTCACAATGCATCTAGTTAAAATACATAGAGCGCTGAATTTGACGAATTATATGTTCAAAACACAAGGTACCACTGTGAAGTTGAAAACAAGCCTTAGGAGTTGATGTATTCACTGTATCATGTAGCCAGATAGAGGCGGAGGGAGTCCATGCGCCTTGCTAGTACAGGCAGCTCAAATTACGCTAGCGTTCTACTTAGAAATGCATGACTAAAGCAAGACATGGTTCATCTGCACTCGCCCATGAAGGTGTTTGAAAAGCTTTGAAAAAAATGGATGATCAAAAGACTGCGATCTGCTAGCTGTCAGAAATCAGCTGCTGTCAAATAAAAGCTCGACAACCAACTTATTTTACCATCTGCAAACTAACCAAATTGCAGACTATGAAGATTATGAGGAACTTGCCACAACTTGCCAGCTGGCCATGACAGGTTTCAACCAGCCAAAATACCAGCACAGAAACACACTCAGCAAACCTCAGTGGAATCATTCTGCAATAAAGTGCCTTACGACAAGAACAAATGGCAAGATCTCCTTACATTTAAATTTCCTTCATTGTTATTTCCATAAATGCCTTTAGTAATTAGCAATTACTATCCTATTATCCTATTATTATAAGAGCAAGCTAGTTAAATATAATACTTTAAGTACTGTCTAATTTTTATCAACAAAATTCCAGAAAATATGGAGAGTTATGTTCTGTCAGTATCGCACACTCCTAATTGAATGTTGTATGGCAAAATAAAATAAAAAATAAAGCTGGTAAAGTATATTTCGGTATTTTTGATTTCACACTAAGACAAAAACAAATTTAAAAAAGGCATTTCTATAGGCACTGTATGTGTAATAGATTTTTGCATATTGCATTTCTGTTTATTTATACTTGACACACCCAGTCCACGAGGCACTCCAAATACAAACAGAGAGCCTAGAAAGCAATTAGATGCCTGGAGGCCTTTCAGTGTAACTATATCCAGAACAGGGCTCTATGTAAAATCGATGTGTTTATCTATAAATTCTGCATCATACACTTATTTGGAGTATCATACTTTCAGCATATTCAGAACATATTTCCCACATCTAGGGGCCTCAAAAGGACCAGACAAGATACAGCGACATCCGCGTAATCGTACAGTGACAGGGTTTTGCAGAATTGTCCATAAAAGGTGATGTAGCGTCAATGAATTCAATACCAAAACAGATCAGACATTTTAATTTTAAACATCAAAGTCGCTGTATTTTTTTTTTGGACTAGAACTCAGACAAAACAAAAGCCTCATCACTGTCAAGTTACTTACACCGTGCACTGCTCACACCCTGGCATGAATCATAACCCCTGGGGTTTCTGCTAAACCTCAAAGAGTCAAGTCTGTAGACTGTGGGACGAAGACCACAAGTGAACTTATAATTCACTTCTAAATGCATGAACACATTGTTAGGTGCCGTGTCTCAGTCAGAAAGTATGTTGTGTCTTGGCTGTCTGTTTAGTGTGCAATATTCTACTCAGGTGTGCTTTGCGTCTGAAGCTGGTGGTTCTTGTAGTGTCAGATAAAAGTGCACCTTGGGCTATCGCTGAGACTTTTTCTGAACCCCGGCCTGCACGAGAGCTCACATCCCCTGGGAATGAGTTGTGATCTCCAAAGGTGGGTCTCAGAAGCACCTGATGTAGCTGCGTCGTTGAAGAAAAGACACAGTTTGCAATAAGCTAGCGCTGAGACAAAGAGACGTGCCATGTAAACTTTACAAATGTCTGCGGCTCCCATGTGCCATGCTGCATTTTAAGCTGGGACCTGACTACGGCTTGTGATCTAACTGAGGCAGCGGCATAACAGGAGCAGCCAGCACCAGTTTGAGTTGAAGTAGCAACACTGAAATATGGCGTACAAGCATAGACGACAGTGCAGACAGGCCCAAGTGTGGATGTAAGGTTAGAACTGCGGTCTCAGTGGCTCGAACAGCATTGTCCATACAACACAGCATTCCAAACCGACAGCTGTACACTGTAGAAGATGGCTGCTAGAGTTTCCGTCTCATCAAAGTCTGTGCTCTGACAGAATTGAGAAGAGAAAACAAAGGAAAAGGAAATAAAAACAAGTCCTGTTCGTTATTCCTCTCACAAGGACGCATGCTCAGATATAACAACATAATCCAGATGCTTTTTTTATTGTGAAGTTTTCTTTCCCGCATTAGTCTTGTGCTTTAACAGCAGGGTTGGCGAGCCATGTGTGTGGAGCCAGGCATTCTTCCATTCAGCATGCCCATCGCAGACGCTCCTTCTCTTCCGCAACCAATCCTGAAACGCAGCCTTCTGGTCCCCACACACACAGAATCGCCGCATGACCTAAGAACAGAAAGACGGATAGGAATAAACATGAGGACCGAGGGAATATCAATGTGTCATGAAGTTCCCTCACAATCAGTACTTCATTTTCTGATATGCTCTAAAAATTCCAGTTGCCTAAGACCTTAAGTAAAAACGTTGAAGGAAGATTTGCCCTCGACCAAGGAAATTACTTGGGTAAGTGTTGCATAAAATCAACAGCATGACAACGACTCATCATCAGATAAAACTTTGGTTTTTAAACTCTGCATCACTTAAATACATCTAAGGGAGCAACACAACATTTTAAGGTGATTACTTAAGACACATTTACAACATGAAACCAGCTATGGACTGATAAAACAAGTAAATACAAATATACTATTTATTAAGTTGCATTTTATGGGTTTTTATGTACAGGTGCCTCACATTAAGTAAAGATTGCTTGTCTATCTTTGGAGGTCGTGAAATTATTCCACACAGTCAACATTCAGCGTTTACAGCGTCTTACAATTCAAGCAATGGTGGGTTAAGGGCCTTGCTTAAGGGCCCAACTGCGGCAGCTTGGCAGAGGTGGGATTTGAACATTTGATTGCATCTAAGCTGACTCCATCTCCATCTTTAAGTGTTCTTCATGGATTCTTACAGTCCACAGCCCTGCACTGCCAGTGATCAAATTACCATTCCAGCTGGTCTGCTGATTCTTCTCACCTGTCTCACAATTCCTTAATCCCATCCACTCCTATGTAAATCACTTGAGCACCATGTAGAGCATCTTTACAGTTTTTATTGATTGCTTTGACCTGTTTGAAGAAATTGGGAACCTCTCGGTCTTCATCATCACCATCTCAGCAGAGCAGAATACACCTCTTGCAAATCTGTTAACCCATTCTCATTGGATTGACACAGTTTTTCCACCCTTTTGCAAAACAGTTAACGCACATGTCATTCAAGAAGTCCAAACTCTAGGAGCTTAGCTGTGGTTACAGAACAGAAACCATATGCTCCAAGCTCTTGGAAACTCCCTGATCATTATGAAATCACTGAAATACCTGTCTGCCACTTCTTTACAGAATCTTTCAATTTGCAATGCGTTTGCAGGCCTGTGCTGTTCTTTGCAAGCATGGATCGAGGAGGTCTAAGACAGATGAAAGGTAGAGTGAGAATAAGAGGTAGAGGGGTCAGAGAAAGAGGAGTCCGTGTGCGAGGTGGAGGTATAGCTGGAAATGCTCAAGTTACAGATGAAAAAGACTGTTTTTTTTATTTTCCTAATT
>JAVSBV010151567.1:0-15274 GCA_033117975.1 Parotocinclus spilosoma
GGGAGGACATGCAGACTCCACACAGAAAGGACCCAAGCCGCCCCCACCTGGGATTAAACCCGGGACCTTCTTGTTGTGAGGCAAGCGGTGCTACCCCTCGAGCTGATCGGGAGAAGTTAATTAGCCTTATTAATACAGCCTTATTTAAGTTGTTGGGTTTTTTTTTTTTGTTTTTTGTTTTTTTTTAATTGTTGCCATATTGGTGTGTCTAAAGTGACGATATTTTATCCCATCGTATATAAAGTGTATTTTGTTCAAATACTGATTCATGTCATCTGGGATCATTAACTATATATTTTATATATAACTATATACCTATTAAAAAAATATAATAATAATTTTTAAAAAAACAAAACAAAAAAAACTACTTACGTTCAATCTTTCTCTTGAGGTAAGGGCAAACAGCAAACCAGACGATGAACCCGATGGCGATGGCAAATCCGATGGAGATGAGAAGGACTCCCCACCAGGGCAGTTTATCAAATCCCAGCACTGCAAATCCAGCGTCCGAGGGAGACAGGGGATAGAGACAGGAGGAATGGACAGAGACCGAGGGAAAGAGAGGAAAAGCGGTTTTGAGACAAAAGGCAGCATGTGCCACCATAACTGACAGACCCTTCAAGAAGGGTGGGATTGAATCAGGTAACCTTAAACACTGGAAATAAACACCGGGGCTGAAACAACAGGGTCAAAAATAAAAGGGGGGAGGGTAAAGCAAATTTAGATGTTTTATAGGGGACCAAGATCATCAAGCATGTGGCAAATGTGGAAGTTGGGTATGAAAAAGCAGGCATGTGTCTTGCAAGGCCAAGGTGACGGGGAGGTGTGAACGGCAGAAAAATGCCGCATTGGCACAGGTTTGAATAGCTGATCACCGCAGGACACGAGGGCAGGGTTACAAGACCTACATACCGGCCCTGTCCAGCACACGGAAAATCAGAATCGCAAAAAGGGAGATGTTACATAAACACTGCACCAGTCACCAGGAGGTTGTGAGTTCCCAGACTTTCAAATCATATCCCGGCCTCGCCCGCACAGCTCAAGGCTTTGGTGTGAACAAACGAAAATGTGCCAGTCATTCAGAAAACGAGACGTCGTTTCATAGCCAGGGTTGCAAAAGTAAATCGGGAGCAGAGGCTGGCACTGTGAGCAGCTGTTAGTCTCCCACCAGAGCCGCAGCCAAAATACCGCAACGTGTTGACAGGAAACACGAGTCAGCGAACCAGCGGTGAGGGGGGAAAAAGGGAGGGAAAAAAAATAAAAAAAAATAAAAAATGCAGGGCGCGAGAGAGGACAGAGGTGCTGGAAATATTCTGGAGCAGACCGGTTGCAGCGAGCTGACGACTCTGCTCCACCTGCACTGCCTCACGTGCTCCTGCAGCACGCCACTTGCGCAACCCGACTCCTCCGGGAGGATAAAAAAAAAGGGAGAAAGGGGAGGACGATGTGCATTAAGAGAGACGTGCAACCAAAACGGGAGAGGGGACTGGGAACGAGGAGCCTTTGTAGCCTGGTGGTGCAGATCGTTTGTGAGAAAAGACTAGGCGGGGCAGTACGGTGTTTAGTGTAAGAGTTGTAACGAGGACAAACGGTTCCCAAAACAAAGAAGTGCAGTCAGGCCAAAACCACAGTGTGGGATGAGCAGATAGAAAATGACTGGAGCTTAACTTAAAGACCACTTTCTCCAACTAAAGGCCACCCGAAAACCTCCAGCTCACCCACGGCTTACATCGTACAATAGCAAGGCTTGTTTCCAGACGAGTTAAAACACCGTTCTTTATTGCCACAACTGTCTGATGGCTGTTTACGATTCGGTCCGAGAAGGGCAGTCATTTAGGCGGCTTTTGGTCATGAGCCTCTGAAAGGATCAAAGTGTGGGCTAACAAAAGGCACGAGCGGCTCGGCAAACGGAACTTACTACGCAAAGGCCTGATAATGACTTGTTAGATAAGAGCAGGACTCGCTACCCCCTACAACGGCTCTTATCTCTCAGGTGATTTTATACAAGCGTTGTAAATCAGTACCAAAGCCAAATACGGCACCGCCCCTAAACTGAATTTTAATTGCGGAAAGGTTTGGTAACAGTAAACTCAAACAAAGCAAAGCCCAGAGTGGATGGGAACCGTGGATAAAGGGAACTACAATTATCTGTATGATTTATAACCCAAAAAGCCTGGCTGATAAGAAGGTTTTGGGTTTGGCCAGAACAAGATAAGCGAGAATTTATATAAGTCATAATAACCACTGTGCCACCGTCAAAACAAGTGGCTCACCGTTCATCATTTCTAGTGAATACCTGCCCGGTACACAAGTTCGAATTCTAAGGATGTCCTCTGGTTATTCTGGTTTCTATCTCAAACGTAAGCCGGAAAGAGTGAGGCCTTTCTGGAAGAGGCTGCACCTTGAAATTGAGAAAGCACTGATGGTTCAGTAACCTTTTTTCGAGATCTTTCTTTTAAACTAAGATTGACATTATGGTCTTTGAATGTAAAACAACATTTCACCAAAAAATTAATTAAAAAAAAAAAATTCTCATGATCATCCAGTCACATTCCATCAGTCAGCTTTTTTTAAATAAATAAAATCACTACGATTCTACCAGTGGAACACCTGGCACGTAACATTATAATACATCTAGATCCTGGCAAATCTAGAGATAAGGTCTTTTACTCCCCTGTATAATCGCAGACTCTCAACCAGTCTGTCCTGATATGTGCACATAAAATTAATTTAAATAAAAATAGATAATTGGCCAGTTTATCACATTTTTCTTTCACACTGTTACACTTAAGATCTGGACTTCATTCATTTAATTAAAAATAAAACAAACCTATACGTCATGATAAACTGATATTGTTTAAATAACTTCAGGATTGGCTTAGTTCCTGAATACGACCTTTCATCTACACTCAACATAACAGTACAAAGCATAGAAACTTCATTTATTTGGTCACCAGTTGTTCCTTATAGCTCTACACTAACAAACCACAAAGAAAACCAAAAGAAATCCTGACCAAGGAACGTTAAAACTGATCATCCTTTAATGAAAGTAGACTTCACTGAACAGCAAGCCGACGCAGAGAGGACCTCCTTCACTTCATGCAAATGAGCTCATGCAAACAGGTTCCACGAGTACACTATGGCACCATGGGCACACGATCAGCGTGTAAATAAATACATAAAAAAAGGACGCTGGCTAAATAAAGTGAACAATCAAGGCCTCACTCTAGGGAGCTGTTTGCATATTAAAAGAAGGACTGTGTGCGGAACACACCCTTATTTAAAATCCAGAGGATTTATTAATGTGTCGAGAGCTACAGAAGCGTTAATAGGAACATCGCAGACAGGTTTACTACTCTTTACGACCCCCTGGTAACACACTTGTTAAAATAAATCCAGCTCTGGGAGGAGCGACGAGGAAGCGCTTCACTTTACAAGTGGATTGAATTTCCATACGGCCTGAGCTACGCAAACCACTTCAAGCTCGCAAACGGCAGCTCGGGACACGCAGCATTCCGTAAAAAGCTGCCACACTGCCAAGCCGTCTGCACACCCGCGGTATTTGCATCAGGCTTCTCGAACATTCTTCACTCCCAAGCCTGCAGGATCATTGTACTTAAAAAAAAATTTTTTTTTAAAGAAAACACGGAAACTACAGTTCTACCTTGCATGGACACGAATTATTTTAGCAACTGGATCACGTGGAGTCACCGACCTTTAAGAAAACACCCATTAACGGAGACTCCACCTGTACAGCCAAACCAGTGGCCACATTTCCTCTTAAATTAAGTCTGACGTCTGTAATTGAAGACAACCCCCCCTCTTACACTTGCACAAGTTTAAAACGTTCTCTTGACAGCCGGAACAGCTGCCAGGGAAACACTCGGCTGCACCAAAGCTTTGTTCCCGGATATAGACGATTTCTGTCCGTATGTGACAGCATATTAGAAACTGGTATTAGCCGGTCAGAACACTTGTTCACAGCTTTCAGGAAGTACAAGAGGAACAACATGTGCCAAATCTAACATTGTCCATTTTATTACGTTTAATTATTTTAGATTCTTTACTTAATGTTCCTTATAACAGTTTAATAATAAAAAAAAATAAATAAATAAATAATAATAATAATAAAATATATATATATATATAAAATATATATTAAAAATTACATTTGGAAATTCTTCATTTTCATATATACACTCAATCCCAAATTATCCTCAATCCAAAATATTCTATTTATAATATACATGTGTCTTATTCTAGTTATCTATTTCAACATTCTATTTAAAATATAATTATGCATACACGTTTTATGCTCTAATTCATATGCACTGTCGTATTTCAGAACAGTTTATATTATCTTATACTGTTTATATTAAAGAACACAATTTGTATTCCCTTTGTCAACTATTTTTCGCATTTTACTTTCTTTACAATATTGTTTAGACATCCTACAATTTGCCATATTAAATCCTGCTTCATCTGAAGCAAAACAGAACCAGAACATGATACTGCCACCAGTATGGGATAAAGATGATCTTTTTTCCCCCCCAAACAGTAACTGTATCCATTTTATACTCTATAATTACAACTTACATTTTTAATCAATATATTATAGAATCTTTATATATTATTAAAACATTCAGTTTTAACGTTTACATTTTGCACATGTATTTTACCTACTATTATAAACTTAATTAGGTAACTTTGTTTAATTCCCAAAGAGGTTTGGATTGATTTTGAGTCTCCTCCCATGCCTTGTACCTTCTTGCACCATTTAGTGAGTTTTTTTCCTTTCCACTGTCACCCTAGGTTTGCACAGATAGGGCTCTGAGCCCATATAGATATAAGGCTGTTGTGAGAGAAAGCTATACGAAGTAAAAATGAAGGATGTAAATTAATCATAAAAGCATATCCAGATACAATCCAAATATGAAATGCATGTCCATGCAAGGTACGAGTGTTTTAAAGGTCTACTGAACGGCTCTATAGAGGCGTGCCCAAAGCTTACAACACTGCCAAAGAGGCATTCGGGTAAGACCATGACACTGGCGCCGATGTGAACTAAATTACAGCAGCTGTGAAGTTAAGTAAACAGCCCAGGTTAGGTGTGGCCAATAAGCTGTGTTTTCATGATACACATGCACTGTTGTGGCGTTAGAACAGAAAATTAAAGAAAACTTCTGTTCAGATCACAGGTTGTGTCATCGTAATTGGAGCTGCTCAACTATTAAAGTTAAATGATGTTTTACTTTGGTTACGTAAAACCCTGCCTCCAATCAGAGCTTCATAAACTTTTAAAGGATAAACGGAGATTCCGGACCGCCTCGAGTCGTAAAGTTCTGAACCCTGGATGACAGTTTACTGCCATAGGTCTGTAATCAATGGTCTAAAATAAATTGTGACCTGAAGTGAGCCTGACCTGGAGGCCATTTGGGGTAAAAGATTCCAGGACAGAGGAAGTCACCTGTCACCAGCTCTGTTCTGTTCTACTGCTACTGAGGCTAATCCCAAAGCAGATGATACGGTGTAGACGGCATGTGTGGCCAAAGCTCAGGTCTAATCCTCACAATAACCTGGTTCCATCATGACAGGCTAGATCGGCCCGACCTCAGAGCGGAGCCGTGTATTACTCACAAGAAGTCGGCAATCTTCAACTGAATTTCTTCTCGTTTAAATTCGATAAGACAGGAATTACAGTTCGGTTTCAAAATGAAAGAGTAAAACTACAGAGCCTTGGGATTTGGTAAACCGTCCCCTGATTGTACTCTATTTTGTCTTAAACAGACCACACAGCATGAGACGGTTCCCAGGTTGACCCAATTACGGTCGATCCAAAACAGCCCATAGACAAAGCTACAGAACAGGATACAAGTCACTTGACTTAAGAGTTACTTTAGTAGCTTTGCAAAGCTAAATCTAACAAATTAACAGATATAAATGTACCAAATTTCTATTTAGGATTCAAACATCTTGGACTATATTGATAATTCATTAATTAATATGATGTTGCGTTTTTGCAGTGCCACCAAACCCCAGGCAAGATCTATCTTTTTCCCCCGCAGTTACCATCAAACTTTATAGCGTCAACTTAATTATTAGAGTGTTCATTTTAAGGGACCAACATGGTTGGTTGGTGGGGTTTAACGCCACTTCAGCTCATCAGCCATTTCGTGGCAGGAAAAGCAGTGTCTTACTTGGAGTGTTCTTTTATGTCCTTAAAAGTGGGCTCGTAGTTTGTTGAAAATGTCAGTTAAAGTACTACATTTCTTGTCACCAAAGATAAAGTAAATAATGTATTTGACATCTGAACTTTGTTTCATAGGCAGGTATTTTGGGCATTCAGATGATAGATATTTAATAGTGAGTTTTTGGTATTCCTCACATTGGGGGGGATTCTTCTCAATCTGGTGTGTCCAATGTAACATATAGAGTACGCTACTTGAGCCCACCTGTGATCTATATACCTTTTGGGACTGAGCTCATATGGTTTATTAGTTGTTTGGTATTCCATTCTTGTCAAATTTCTTTTATGTATTTAAGTAGTAGAGGATTTAAGGAATCAACATCCCTTCCTAAAATAGTGACTTACTAATGAGAGGTTTGACATTTCTAGGTTGTTTTAGGAATCCACATGAAGGTTGTTGTTTAACTTTGCAGATGTTACATCTCTACTTTTGGTTTCCTCTTACAGTGGAGATAAAGCTTTAAAACCCAGCCCTATACGAGCCATGTGTTTGATCTAGCCGGATGGATGTGCAGGTTCCTACTCCTTAGGATACGGGCGTAGACTAAACCCCTCCCCGGATACCCACTCGTCCTTCTCTGTACCTCTAAACACAAACTTTGTTTAGTATTGGGAGACCTCGGGTTAGCCAGGCTTTGGTACTCTTGGCATCCTGGCACTAAGTGAGTGTACATGGGCATGGGGTATGTGGGTTGCTTAGTTTACGTGCACATGATGCACCTTTTCCATGCCTACATGCGGTACACACTCCTATGTACGCGTCTCTGGCCTGTAGCCTCGGTATACGGCTCAGGCCAGCCAACTTCTTGCATTGTTGATCCCTGTAGGTAGAAGAAAACAAAAGGGAGCAAAAAAAGTGCTCATTTAATAGGGGTCCGAAATAATAGATGAAGAAAAAAAAAAAAAAGCAGCTACTATTGAACTGATGAATGGAGATTCGGTTTGACGGATGTTTAAATGCAGATAATTTCTTTCCTCTGTGTTCTTTCGAGAAAAGGGACAAAAGGCTGGTACAGAGGTCAAGAAAAAAAAGAAAAGAAAAAAAAAAACACCTTTTGCATGGACAAACACAGGCTCTACGGGAGCACGCGAGAAGACGGGAATTCGATACTCACTCGGTGCCCCTGTAAACATGATTGAGAACAGGTTTATTCCCATGGTGACGGCGTAGAAGACAGGTAAGGCCTTCAGCCCGTTGGGAACCGGATCCTTCTGCGGAGGAAAAACACAAACTTCAGACAACCAACATTTAGTGTAATAAGAAAGCAGAGCTGCAAGGTTTAATTACAAAGAGTGTGTGGTTAAGAGCTGTGTGTGGTATAATCTACAGTCTCTCCCTGATCATACCTTCTGCAGGATGAACATACGGACGAAGTAGAACAGAATGGCAGACATTAAACCAGAGAGCAGAGGAGAGAGAAACCAGGATGCCACTAGAGAGAAAAAAAAAAAAAAAAAAAGTAAACAATAAGGTACGGCAGCAAACACCGACAACTACAAATTATTTCTGTAGTAACTCACCGATCCGTAAGAGTTCAAGCCATCGCACTCCCTGCTGACCTTTTGCCACCAGCGAGTAGCCAATGGTGGCTCCCACGATGCAGTGTGTACCAGAAATGGGTAGTTTCAGAAAAGAAGCGAGCAGCTGCCACACAGCAGAGCCTGAGGATAAAACAAGCATAATGAGCTTTACAATTTCAGTACTGAAAAAAAAGAGCAAAAGAGAAATTCACTCATGATTCTCATTTAATAAAAAAAACCTCTTCATTAATTCTCCTTTAACATCTGCCTCACCTAAAAAACACAAATAAGTCAGGAATTGTTTATAAATTATACCAATGTTACATTTAGTAAAATAAATGTTTAAAACTTGGCAAATTTGTTTGTTTGAACTGTTATCTGTTATCTTAACAGTTATTTTTTATCATGAGGAACTTGAAAGCACTGCCTGGTTGTTATTAGTAAAAACAAATTGCAGTGTTTTATTTTGTTACAAAGCTTCAGAAAAGGGTTTTCTCTAAAACATGGTGCACATTTTTACATCGGAAGGTTTCTGTATAGAATTCTTAACAAGACAAACTAAAAACAAAACAAAAAAATAGAAACTCAAATGTAAAAAATTACAATCACCAATTCATATTTTTAAATTCTCTCTCTCTACACACAGATAAAGAACAAATGATTTATAATAACATATAGCTTAAATATATTTCCAAAATAAATATACACTTTTATTCTGAATGTTTTTTTAATTAAACCAAAATCGACCAATCATTTAAGTGATAATTTTTCAGTCAGTCATGCCTAAAAAAAAAATACATTAGCGTTTTTCTGAAATTTTTTTCTGAAGTTTTCTGAAATTAAATTCAAATTGACCAATCACTCAATATTTAAAAGAATAAATTATATAATTTTTTGGCGAGTGATACATTACAAACAAATTAATTAATAAAAAAAACAAAGATAATACTTTACAAATGAAGTTCATCTAGTAACCCAAATTTATTTAATAAAACAAAACTAAATACATTTTATTCTGAATTGGCCAGTCACTTGAATAAAAAAAAAAAAAAAGAAAAACAAAAAAGAATTATTAAATAAATTGAACTTTCGGTGGTAACTTTAAAGGGGCCACTCACCGACCATGGCACTGACCGATCCAGCCATGAGGACGTGCTCCGAGCCGTTGTACATGTTGACGTCGATGATCCCTTTACGTATCGTCTCACTGACTTTGGCCCCCAAAAGCACCGATCCCAGGGTCTCAAATATGGTAGCTAGAACACAGGCAGCCTTCAGGGTTACCACGCCAGAGCCAACGGCGGTGCCAAACGAGTTGGCAACATCGTTGGCGCCCACTGAGAAGGCCAGGATGAAGGCAATAATGAAGCCCACTATCAGGAGCCACAGGTAGTCGGTCATGGGTCCCTGAGTGGCTAGGGCGACTGTGCTCATCACTGTTAGCGTAGCAAAGGTTGTGGAAACCATTTTGTGCAACAAGTTTGGTTTTTGTTCAAGTTTTAAATGACTTCACTTCTTACAGGAACGGTGTCCGATAAAATAATGAGCCTTTATTTCAAGCAGCACACAAGAATTGCTTACCTAACTGAGGTAATGGTATTTATTTATTTATTTATTTATTTATTATTCCCCAAACCTTCCTACCTTCACCCTCGGCTAAAACAGCAATTTAGAGCAATCCAGACACCGGCGAGAGAATCTGCACTGCTGCGTTGTAAACTGAAGTGTAATGCTGAGGGAGAGGGTGGAGAGAGGGGGCTATTGCTATCCTCTGAATAGACTAGTGCTGCTACAATGCGTTTGAGTTTGGCCGATTAGGCAGACGGAGCGGACATCCATTGTGCAACAGACAGGATGGATGAATGGAAGCTCATTCCTGAAACAGAGAGAAAAACAGGAAAGGTTTCCCACGTTACACAAGAGGTTAAAAGGGGGAAAAAACCTGTACGTCTGAACTCCACTAAAACGATCCCTCCCTACGAAGATCTGCTGAATAATTTGATCCTGTCCATGCCAGGTCGCTGTACGGTTGTTTTGACACTCCTGGGTGACCATACACTCTACTGAACACACTGTGGTGGCACTGAGTAACAACTGGGGCTGTATTCTACAGAAGCAGGTCAAACTGAACCAATTGCCATAACTTGAGGCGACACTTATTTGCCTTTCTGATGAGCTTGTTCAAACAAAAAGTCAAACGCTTCCCTTTTAATCGGTTATAAAATATCCAATCTAAATTATATTGATCAGAAGCAAAACACTGGTCATTCGAAATGGGCTTATCTCATGAACATGGAACCAGAAAAATCCTGCGTTTCTTTGAAGCTCCTTCATAACGTGGGCGTTTTGCCTTCATTCACTAATATGATAAGTTGTTCTTTCGGTACATTATATACGTTACCATCAACACTTTCTAACGCTGCGTACGAAACGCACCACGCAAAAAACTTGCCATAGGAAACCGAATCTCACCGTTGTTCACTGCGACAATTTGGAAGCACCAACCAGCTTTTGAAATACTTATTTTCATTTGTTTTGGGTTTTTCTTACCCTTTTACTGTAGCTGCAGCTACACAAGAAGGAATTAATTATTATTTTTTTAAAGCACCGATATCAGATCGAGGCTGTATGTATCATCCAGTATTTAGAGTTCAGGGATCGGAATGTGTGTTACGAGGAAAGAGTGCGTCTACGCAAGACATATGCTTGCGCAACCAACGAAGTACAAAGGCAGCTGGTTCAGGGACTTGTACCGACACTAATCTGATAATTGCAGCTTATTTTAACTTATTTTAGCAGTGATAACCCTGCATCCTGTAATAAAAGCTGTGCTACCCTCGTGAAAAGCGCTTAGAGGTGCACGTGCTCTACCCTAAACACAATTTTGCACCCCAGCTGCCTCAGGAAAGCCTTTAAAAAGTCAAAACAGACCAAGCAGAGACACGAAAAATGTAAACACACAAAGTAAACATGTTCAGACTCAAACAGAAGAGGAAAGTCCGCATTTTGGACAGAACACACCGGTCAGAGCCCAAAGGAAGGCTCGAACAGACTTGCAATCAGCATTGTGACTGCGTCACCGCAGCTACACATTTCATCACAACGCCAAAAACACTAAAGAACAGTCTGGAGGGAAGAAACCGCACCAAAGGGTTGGATTTGTTCCAAATTTATTTCCTGTTGGGATGAGTCACACCCACACCCCTCAGCTGTGTTTTTCCATTTAGGACCAGTGTTCCTCTTTTTTTTTTTTTTTTTCCACACCACTCTCGTGACCAGCAAATATGATGTGCTCCAAACACATCAGCGCTTAAAAACATCCCAGGAATGTTCATTCAGCCTCCACAGCCCAAATAAAAAGCTACAGATCCTTCACGGAGACAACCGCTTACGTTTTGTGGTCCAGGATGTGAGATACGCACAGAGCCTCGACCATATCAGACATGTCTGGGCAACAATGCAGGGCAGAACAAATTAAGAACCAGTACAAGGCTGCAGGAAATATTAATAAGCAATAATTATTGCAAAGCTTGCAGTTTGTAAAATTAAATAAAACAGACTTCATTTAAAAGTTAGGGACTTTAATTCGGTTCCCATACCAATCTTTGAACACAGCTCAGCCACTCGCGCAGAGGACGCATTCGATTTTGGGTTTTTACGTCTATTCGGGCATCCTGTGCCCTAATGATTTAAGAGCATAACAAAAAAACTGCTTAGGTTTGCTAAAAATCCAGTTTAATCAAAACCTGATCTGTTTCCTTATTTGTTTTCACAACATTCTTATAGATTATGTCACATCAACAGGAGCAACTACATCTAATACCAATACATGTGGCTTAATTGTACAGTAGTTATTTGCTTAAAGAATAACTTCTTAAACCTAAAAATCTGAATAATTTTAGTGCCCTAATAATAATTTAAAACACAGACATTGTCCTACTGTGTTTATTGTATTTTTGTACATGTTATGCCATATCTGGGGTCCTTACCTGAGGAACACTGTAACCTACTG
This sequence comes from Parotocinclus spilosoma, assembly GCA_033117975.1. Classification (NCBI taxonomy): domain Eukaryota; kingdom Metazoa; phylum Chordata; class Actinopteri; order Siluriformes; family Loricariidae; genus Parotocinclus; species Parotocinclus spilosoma. Next base: position 11,781 of record JAVSBV010151567.1, read on the forward strand.
TGTGTGTGTGTATTATTCATGTTCAGCATTGTTGGACTTGTGTACTTTTAAATGTTTTAATGTTCTGACTAAATTCCACAATAAAAAAGGAGAAAAATGAGCATAAGTTACAAAAGTCTGTTCTGTATCGTAAATGTTTTAATGCTCGTCTCGGACCGCTGTGCGCTGATCGTTTATTAGGCTTAGTCCCACCCAAATTCTAGTGAAATGCACAAAAAGTTCACGATGAGCTTCAGATAAGGAGCCACAGCAAAGCACAGATCGATATGTCACTGTGATCTGTCTCTAAGCAAACAGCTCTGCACTCGACACAGCACATGAACCTCCAGAAAGCCATTCAAGCTATTTAAAAATAAGAAAACAGGTCATGAAGTACAAACGTGGCGCCTAAACAACTAAACACACAAAAGACTATGTACTGGGATCCCAGTAAAACTAAAGCAGCTATTAAACATGGCAGGCTTAATATAACGGCGCATGACATCAGTCATGTCGTCTCCGGGTGAAAAAGAAAACAGGGCTTTAGAAAGTCAGACACAAACCTTTATACAAATGGTAACAAGTCATCTTATAAAAGGGACCAATGTGTACCATTTTAATTTCACATTTATGGAAGTCATATGATCAGAGATGGAGACAAGAGAGACAGAAAGAACGAGAGAGAGAGAGACACACAAAAACAGAACGAGAGAGGCAGAACGAGAGAGAGAGTGGCAGAAGGGGAGAGAGAAAGAGAGAAGGGCAGAAGGCTTATCTGTAAGGTACAGACCAATAAGGGGGCTATGGGGAACATTAGAGCCTCTTTGATAAAGCGTGTTATGATTTGGAGGCATACTGCATACCATGCAATACTGAATTGCTAAGAAAAAAAAAACGATACCCCAAAATTCTCAGGTGGTTTGTCAATAACGGTCAATAATCAGCAGCATTTCCAGAAGTTGTTTCCCTCTCTCAACCACCTGACCTTTCCTAAACATTAGGCACTTTTTTTGTAGAATGATTGCTCCAAGTTTTGTGGCACACGTTTTCATGTTGCTACCCTGGTTGGTTTAAGTCTGTCATGGACACCTGGCTAATGAAGTTTTGGTTCGAAAGTTAGGTCACAAATGCTGAAAGAATTTACAGTCCAACCTTAACGGCAACCGATCTCAAACAACCTGTCTAGATGTTAAATCCACAACGCTGGTGGTGTCTGGGTCAGGTAGAACACTGGCCAGATTTGTGCCATTCCAGACTACAACGCTGGGGTTGTGGTAGCCTAGCGGTTAAGGTACTGACCTCTGGATCAGAAGGTGCAGGGTTCAAATACCACCTCTGCCAGGCTGCCACAGTTGGTTTCTAAGATTGTACAAGATGTAAGTCGCTCTGGATAAGGGCGTCTGCTAAATGCTGTAAATGTAACGCAGTGAACGTGCACATTTTTTAACTATTCTCGATAGTCATCAAAACACATTTAAAATATTATACAGGAGAGCAAGAAACATTATGGGCTTTGTTTTAGGAGGACAGAGGACAAAGTTAATTTTAGTTCAAGTTAGAGCTGTATAAGCTGAACCTGTTAACCGTCACTTTACAGTTCATAAAAGCCTGTCTACATACTTATGGCCAAAAGTCCTATCGGATTATATTTTGATACAGATGTCCAAGAGCAATCTGGATCAGGATTATTCTAGTCCCCAGGAACAGTAGGAATGGGTCAAAACATAATGCTTTGGAACCTGAAAGGAGGCCCAGTAGGGTCCTTGAGAACAGCCCTTAATCTAAAACCGCTTTAATTGTTAAGCTCTGAAGAAGAGGGAATGCTAAATGACATTCTCTGGCCACCGGCCTCCCCTCCCTCAGACCCAGCCAATCGGGACCCCTAAAGGCAGACCGAGAGGGTCCAGGCATTGTTGGTCCCTCGAGCGACCCTAGGCTGCTTCGACTAATAGATGTTCCAAATGTTGTATGTGTAAATAAAACAAGTTTGTTTAACTCATAGAACTCTGTAAACATGTCCTGTACTCTAAAGGTTAGTACTGTTAAAATACCGTCCCACGGTTCGACTGAACCGATTTGTATCGTTAAGCCTGATCACATCGCCCATCCCTAAAGCTAAGATCAAGGCAGCCGCCTCATCGCATAGGGTTTGTTGATGCTTTATCGTTACCCAAGCGCTAAACCTGTCACATACAGCCACAAATGTCATGTTTCCCAACAACACAAGCAAATACACGAAATAAACCCAAGGATAACCATTATTTATTCACGAGCAGCTTACCCCGGCCGGCATTTTCCCCTTTTACACGTGTTGGGTTAGTCTGAATGTCAAAGCAAAGCGCTTCAACATTTCGCACGGCCCTCAAAAACACAAACTCGCTTGAGATGAACGGAAAACGACATGAAACAAGAACTCCCTAAAAACTGTTACGGCAACTTTGATCTCGACGTTTCTTTCATACAAAAGCGGCTAGCTGGGTTAGCTTAGCCTAGCTCGCGCCAAGAGCAACCCCTACCATAAGATTGAATTAAAACCACATAACGTTCACTGGAAGCCCACCGTCAGACCGGCATGCGCGCTAAAACCTCTCAACAAACACAAAGAAATGGGGATTAGAAGAAACACGATACGTACCACGATAAAACAGAACAGCGCGCGAGGTTTCTCGGGTTTTCCAGCACCAACTGCCGCCCGCGCGCCCAACGTCAGCCGCGCGCGAGACTCGATTCAAAGTGGGACTCGGATTCCTTTTCTTTCACTCTTCTGTTCGCGGTTAACAAGCGACGCTCGGTTTTAGCGCGTAAAGACGGTAACAAAACACAAAATAAATAACGTTTTAAATTACTTAGGCCAATCTGACGGAATACAGCGCTCGGAATAACCAGGAAGACACCCGAGTCGCGCTTTTATAAAGCTCTTTCCACGAACGTCACGAGCTTCGCCGGGGGGAGGAGGGGGGGGGAGCTTTATGCACTGTCCACTGACGTCACTCATAGCACCGCCCCTTTCTCCTTGATGTGCTGCGCTATACTGAACTGAACTGGTTACCACCAAAGAGCAAACTACTGATCAAGCGAACTGTCAGCTCTATCTAACTACATATCTGTCTGTTCGGCTACCTATTTCTGATATTCTATCTGTCCTTCAGGCTGTCTAGCCAAATATTTATCATTTATTTATTTGTCTGTCTGTATACTGCATGCCAATCGGATTACCAATATCTATCTATCTTATCTGCCGATTTATCTTCTGTCAAAGTCAAACGTCAGATTTGTTTTTATAGTGCTTTTTACAACAAAGCCTTGCCTTCAAGGCAGCCTTACGATTTTCTTATTACCTAGGCCCAAATCCCGAACTGAGCAAGCCTAGCCTAGGGCGACAGTGGCAAGGAAAACTCCTAATACAGTCAATTCCGGTTAATTACCGCTTGGTCCGATTAAACGAACATACCCTATGTTACAAGACGGGACGTGCTATGTAACATATTAAATGTTTATTAAACCTTTATTGTGTG
>JAVSBV010151583.1:0-15272 GCA_033117975.1 Parotocinclus spilosoma
CTGTAGAAACATCTCAAGGATGATCAGTGGAAATAGGATGCACCTGAGCTCAATTTTGAGCTTCATGGCGAAGGCTGGGAATACTTACGTAAATATGATTTCTTATTTTTGTATTTTTATTAAATTTTCAGAACTCTTAAAAAAACTTTTTTCACATGGTCATAATGGGGTATTTTGTGTGGAAGTTTGAGGAAAGAGATTAATTTAATACAATTTGGAATAAAGCTCTAACGTAACAAAATGTGGAAAAAGTGAAGCGCCATGAATACTTTCCGGATGTAGCCACTGTAGCTGATCATAGATCTTAACTTTTTAGCCCACACACTCACTTCATTTTAAATTAAGTAACAAGTAAACAAAAGTGAGTTATTCCTACCAAAACCATGTCCCACCGTGACCAACGAGTGCTCACTCTTTGACTTCTTTATAGAAATTAATATGGTGTAATAATATCATTTTGTTAATAACAGTTTGCAATACATTGTTTAAGTTGAGACTTGTGGGATTAACAAATGTTCTGAGATCTCATCAGTGCTAAGGAGGACCAGAAAAAGAACCTAAAACGACCAGAAAAAGAACCAAATCCTCTGAAAAGTTTTCTTACAGTGTGGACTCTTACATCAAGATTGAATTTGGGTAATTTAAAAAGAACTACATGTGAAAGCTTTTTGTCTCCAAAACGGAAAAAAAATCATAAATCCAATCCCAAAATGAAAACTAATTCAAACTAAAACACACTATACTTCAGCTAAACTGAAATTGAAAAGAACACTATAATAAAATATTACAAAAATCAAAACTCATTAAAAAAACAACAAAATCATAATAACACTGGATCAAACACATACATGTATAAAGTGATGACGTGCCAATCTGGAATATTTAGCTCTAATAAAACAAAATTGTAACACAGCATTAATCTTTCTGTTAATTACATGGTGTTTTGTTTAGACATGAAATCAATAAATATGTTTTAATGCACTCAGAAAACAACATTGGTTAGAAAAAGTACATCTTCATGTCCATGACTAGCTGCAGGTTGCTTGATGGCCTGAGGCCATTTGCACTACTTTCTGTGCAAATTAGCGTGGCATCACAATCCAGTTGAGTCCAAAATCAAATCAAATAATTGTTGTGGCATCCAAATTGTAGGGAGTAAATTGTTTACTATGGTTGACTTCCTAATAATAGTTTTTATTGTCACACAAACAGGGACACTGGTCCTTGTCAAAATCACACCGATCTTTACATCCAACACATCACCTATTAGACCCAACTGTTCATTTAACATCTAATACACCACTTAGACGTAACATCAAATATTAAACCACCTGCCTAATATTGTATACATCTTCCACCAAGTTGCTGCCCAGACAGGGACTCCGCAAAACCTCTGAGGCTGAAAACCTGTGGTATCTGGCACCAAGATGGTACCTGCAGATCCTATAAGTCCTGTACATTGTGAGGTCCTAACTGCATCTGCTGGACTTCATTGTCCATCACATACCACAGGTGCTCCATTAGAACAAGCTAAACTCTATGACGTATTTTTTGTGATGTTTTGTACTTTGTCTGCAACACTTTTAGATGCCTAGATTTTAGATGGTACCTGTCAATCATTCACAATAATTCCAGGACCCAAGGTTTCCCAGTAGAGCATTGCTCAGAGCATTACACTGTCAGTGTTACTCACTGCCTGTCAGTAGGTTTAATGTTATGGCTGACTGGAGTGTTTTCCAGACCATAACACGCACAGTTGCAACAACATAACGCTATTTGTTATTCTATATGAGAAAAAGTACTGTTTTGTATGTGCTATTTTATGGTATGCTAGATTCTTAATGCTTAACTAGAAAACAGGTGAACGTTCTATAACCACACTATAATTAGCTTAATATATAAATTATAGTAATTAGCTGTAATATATTCTTTTTGTTATATTGCAGCCCCAAGGGCTAGATGGTAAGAGCCCACTGCTTGAAACAGCAGTTCCGTAGGGTCTGGGTTCAAATATCAGGTGGGACTTGATGATGGTCAGTTGGTGTGTTTCTGGAACCCTGTGATGAACATGGAACTTGTCCAGCTTGCACCTCTGTATACACTGAGCCTTTTCTGTGACCCTGACCGGAATAAGCGAGGGTAAAACAGTATGTATTGGTTTGCTATTTCTAGTTATTGCTTCAAAGCTGCTTCAATATGTACTTTTTTGGTAAAATGTACCAAAGTGAAGGGGACTGTTTATAGCTGCTTTAAGGGATTTGAAAACAGTGACTGACTTGTTTGGATGCTCCAGGACATTTAATTGAGCAGTAAATGACTAAAAGGTATTTTTAAACAAAAAATGTCTTGATACGCTGCTTATTTAAATCATATTAAATGTATATATAAATCATCTTTAATCTTGTTTATTATAATTTTAGATTTTTTTTTATTTTTTTTTACTTTGAAAACCGATCTTAATATTCTCTTACTTTTTGACCTTTCCTAGTCAATGTTTCTTCTAATTTATCCCATCTGTTCTCTCCTCAGTCTCCCATGACAGCATCACAGTACACAAGGCAGTCGATCTCAATTGAGATTAGGATTTCCCTATACCCTCCATTCCGAATTTCTTCAGGCTAGTTGTTTGTTGCCTCAGTGTATGCCGGACTGCTGCATCTGGTTATGCATCCTCTCCAGGATACGGTGGATGCTGGCGAAGCTGGGCCGGTCACCCGGATGAGTGCTCCAGCACAAACGCATCAAATTGTAAAGTTCCAGTGGGCACTGTTCAGGGCACAGCAAGACATTGCCATCCCTAACATAGTAAATGACCTCCTCGTGTGCCATGCCGTAGTAAGGCTGCATGCCGTGAGAGAAGATCTCCCAAAGCACGACGCCATAGGCCCACACGTCCGACTCGCTGGTGTAACGGTTATAGAAAATGGACTCCGGTGGCATCCAGCGGATGGGGATGGCATCATTTTCGCTCGCCTTGTAGTAGTCCGCTGCGTAGATGTTGCGTGACAGGCCAAAGTCTGCAATCTTTACAACCAGGTTCTCACCAACGAGGCAGTTGCGAGTGGCCAAGTCACGGTGCACAAATTTGCGCTCAGACAGGTACGCCATGCCCGCTGCCACCTGTTTGGATATCGAGAGTTGATCCAGGCAGCTCAGGGGACACAGATCAGACTCTGAGGATTGGACACTGGGCCAAGTCAGGCTTCCCTGACTCAGAGTGCGCTGCTGGACTGGAGAGTGACGTCGTAGATACTCGTTTAGGTCACCATGAGCCATGTACTCGAACATCAAGCACATGGGCTTCCCTACAGCACACACTCCTGTGGAGGACAAAAAATCCAATGTTAATGTCCCAAATATATTCTTGCTTTACTGCTTTAATTTAATGCCAATGCTTGAGTCAGACTCAATTTAAGGATGTCAGACTTGCTTAACTCTAATTTTAATAAAATGACTCTGTATTCATGACTTAAGGCTTGACTTGAGACATTGAAGGTGCATTTTTCAGGGCTTTTTTTTGTTTCAAATCTGGCAACTCATGAAAATTCAGAAACCAGCAAAGACAAATGGAAATGGTTATTTCGAAAAATAGTCTACTTTGGATTCAAAAAAGACAAAAAAAAAGTCTTTGTCCTTTAAGCTTACTTTTAATATGTTTAATAACATTACATCCACTTCTCAACATTATTTAAATGAATATAAATGATCAATAGATTTAAATACGTTTAAAAAACAAATGAAATTATGTTTTTTCATTCATAATTTGGCATGATTAGTTTGACAGACGAGGTAATATCCCAAAACAAAATGCAACAGTATTTGAAACATATTGTTGAAAATAAAATGTCTCTCTTTATGTCTCTCACATTCTTATGACTGATTTAAGTGTGGAAACTGGAAGAGTTGAGCTTCATGATTCCTTAGGACTTGACTTATACTAGGGACTTGACTTGAGCAACTATTACCATAGTAACTTGGAACTTGTTTTGAACTAGTATTTGAGACTTTCTTATGATTTGCACATGTGATGAATCCCCAGCCTTAAAACATGCAGGTTTAAAACAAGCTGAACACCACATGCTTTGAATTTATTTAGCAATAAATCCTGGTAAGTGAGGATAAGCAAACTTAGAACCCATACATGATTCGTATTATATATTATCTTTATTATTAAGCCAAACTTTATCCGGGTCATTAAGAGGTAACAGATTTTATGTAGATGGTGTGACATGTGGCACATACCCAGGAGTCGGACTATGTTGGGGTGATCAAACTCTGCCATGAGAGCAGCCTCGCGTTGGAAGTCATTCTGCATGTCAGCTGAGGCTTCCTCCTTTAGCATCTTCACTGCCACCATGGTGAAGGGCTCATGTGGTAAGAGACCAGGAGCTCTGCAGAACAAGCACAGTTGGTGCAGTTAGCACAGCTCCATAGACCAGAATTTGAGTCCTGTCCCAGCTGCTCCTCATCTGGTACGTTTACATGTATACTGCAATAGACTTGCACCCTGTTTTGGGTTGGTTATCACATTGGCATCCTGTGCTCCCAGATTGCCCATCCAATGACCCTGAACTGGTTTACAAGAGTATGGAAAGTGAGTGAGAGAATAAGTTTGAATCTAAGTGTCTTTTCAGTGTAGTAGTAATTTAATGTCACTATGTAAATACAGCATATTTTACCATGAAGATACTGTTATTAAAAAGCCAACTGCTTACGAAGTGGATGTTGTTTATACCTGAGACATTCATGTTCCTTGATTATGACTATCAAGATGTGGTTCTGGTCATATATATATATATATATATATATATGCCTTAAAAAATTAGGGTCTATTTCAAAATGAATATGAAGAGGATCCCACAAGAACTGCAGGACAATATGATCACGGTGTTTTGGCAGTATTGGGTGAACATACACCCTACTGAACAGTCATTATGGGGGCACTCTCGTCCAGTTTGACATGCTTCTGTTCACCCCATGAATATATCACTTACTATTCAATCACTATAATCGAGTTTGCATCTCATTTGCATAATTAAACAGCTTCCTTTGAGTTTCCTTTTCTGATGATCTTGTTTACTTCTTGTACTTCTCACCAACTCATTAACAAAGTTACCTCTTTTCGTTCCCCTGGACCTTCTTATAGAACATTATATTTATTTTTGTGTAAAAAATATTACATTATGGACTAAAATAATTCATTTTGTATGTCTCTAGCTTTGAATATGACCCAACATATGAGCCACAACTTTTCACCAGGCGGTAATTGGGAGTTCAGATTCGTTATCACTTCAAATCTGAACTACTAAGCAGACCAGCTGTCTTGGCCACAGTACTGCTTTGAGATCCTGCGGCCAAAACGTTTAGCTAAGAGTGCAACCAGACCGGCTCTGAGTGGCTGTTAGCATACACACTCCACTGTGTAGTGATAAACATGGCCTCAGCTCAATGGTAAACAGCAGGCTTTTTGTTTCATGGCCTGACTGTCTGTTCTCTCTAAATCAATTCTACAGGGCCTCGTACAGACCTAAGCTATCATAAAGTAATAGATAACGGTGCTCTTAGGTCAACGTAAGCAGTTTTGCCAAAAAACACAGACGCCTTGTGCCTTGTATTGCTGCTGCTAGGTCATAAATGGCAGCTATTCACACACAGCTTTAGCATGCCATTAAAAGTATACTTCCTGTGCTCATGTCTCCCAAATGTTCTTGGAGAAGGTAAATACTAGCAGAGCCTCTATATATAGCATGCCAAAATGTGGCTACTGGCACGGTAAATTCAGCCGAGATCTTTCAGATCATTGCCCATATGATGATGCCTGATGATAGGTTCATCTCTGTACCTATTTCAGGAACAAGCCATGTGAGCTTGACACCACACACTTCAGTTCCCAGGAGTCTATGAGAACCTGCTGCATGCCTTCATATTGCAGGGGTATTACATATCCCAGGATTATACAAACAGCAGTTGATGTACTGTCGGTGTGTGTGTTGTATATGTGTCATGTCCACACAGGATGGCTTTTGGCATGCAAGGCTTTTTACTATGCCAGGCAAGTCAAAGGATAGGAATGGAGTTTGAATGGTTGCAGAATCGAAAGCCAAAAATCACATATTGTGATCAAGTAAACATAAATGTGCTCTATTGACATGCTATTTGTTGCCAAACTATGAGATTTTGGATGCAGATTTAATATGTGTTTTTTTCCTTATGTTCCTTAACTGATACAGTGAGCAATGTGCATGTGTGTACAGAATGAGAATAAAGTACATACAGCTGAACTATTACTGTATTAAATGTAGAAGCTTCGGTGGTAAGAGGCAGCTATAGGAAATGGTGGTGTCTGAGTTCAAATCCTGGGTGGGGCTTGCAACATGTAGGTCAGGTGGTTTGGCATCCTGTTCAGGGATTCAGTGAATTCTGAGTTCTACCATGACCAGGATAAGCAAGGGTGAACCAGCGTGCTTTGATTTGCTTTTATAGGAAATGTCATCAACATTAAGAAAAACACATCAACATTGAAACAAAATGTCCTGTACTAATAGGATACATTTTAATTGTAAGCAAAACTCATCTTGTTATATCTTGAACCAAGAAAAAAGACAGATGGATGTATGTGTCATGTGGTGGTGCTTTACCAAAAAAAGTGATAGTTAAGAAAGAGTGTAAACAAAGGTCCCGGGTTCAATCCCAGGGTGGAGCGGTTAGGGTCCTTTCTGTGTTTAGTCTGCATGTCCTCCCCATGTCTTCGTGGGTTTACTCTGGGTACTCCGGTTTCCTCCCACAGTCCAAAGACATGCGTGTTAGGTTAATTGGCGTCTACAAATTGCCATTGACTTGTGTATGCAAAACACCCTAAGCGTGTAACTGGAAACAGCTGCACGCTGGTCCCAAGCCCGGATAAATGGGGAAGGGTGGAGAAAGCAATGGCAAACTACTCCACTATCCTGCCGAAATACTTCATGAATCGCATGATGAAGGACAGAAATGTGTGGAGATCCATGGTCCATCAAGTAACCGAGAGTCAGCTGCGACTGTACGGTGAATCCCATCCAAACAAACTTTTGAGGCACATGGCAAGGATGAAGTGGAGATACACTAACATGGAATACACAGGGTTAAGGGCTAACACAAAAAAAGTAGAGTACATATACAAGAGACAAAGGGAGACAACGGAAGAAAACACACAAGAACCAGGAACAAATGGTGAACAGGAGCAAGAGGAACCAGAGCAACATGATAGAGCAACTGTGACAAGACAAGGGAGTGAAGCGCAACGAGAGTTTAAACTGGAGAAGCATGGCTGTCTGTAATTAAACAGTCTGCTGTGGGAAAAAAAAAGAGATGGCTGGGAGAGATCTAGGATGACGTAACTCACAATTGCTTTGATTATAAAACTGTAGCAATTGTAAGTCCCTAAGATAAATTGCCCCAAACTGCCATGTGTGCTATACTGTAAATACAGGTTGGGTCAAAAGACACAGGACACCCTTTTATTTCATAAACTATTTTTAGGCTAGATCTGGTGAAAGCCACCATATTGGATCAAGGGCAGGATTTTCTAATGGGAAGATGGTCATGTAGCATATCAAAGAAAACCAGAATTGTTTCAGCAAATGCTGTAATCAATATTCAATATTTGCAATATCTCTTGTGGTTCAAAAGTTATCAACACAGAAAGTTAGAAACGTTTGTTTTCCACAGGTAACTGAAGATGGAATTTCGATTCCAGAATGCAGCTGCCATATCATAGCCACCAATTTCACACAGCCGTGTTACATCTCTCATAGCCAAATTCCAAGAAACCGGTACTGTGGACCACAAACCTCGTAGTGGCCGTCCAAAGACCACTACCGGCGAAGAACCTCAGCAATGGTTTTGGCAGCCTTTTGACTCACCCTAAACTATGTTTTTAACTTTGGCTCCACATTGGCTTTATCCCTTTATCTAACCTCAGCCAAACAAAATATTCTGCTACATTTCATGTGTTATGATATTGCAATATATTTTTAGCAGCTCACCCACCAACACATACTCGTGGGTTTTTTTTTTCAGTGCTACGGCATAGGCATGTCACAGCACAGCGCTGGTTCTCACCTTGCCTGAAACACACGTCCAAATGCCCCCTCTCCAATGTCACGGACGTATTCGATGTTGTTGCGTGGGTATTCGAGCGACAGTAGCTTAGAGTTGAGAAGCAGAGGAAGGCGTTGGTACATGGGATTGGGGTGCAGTCTTTCCAGCAGCAGCTCTGAGGGAAGCGTTGTGAGAGTTGGGGTTTCCATGGCCCTACTACAAACAGACATATCATAAACTGAAACTAAAGAACAATCTGTACATTGACTTCATCTGAAGAAGCCTAAAACTCCTTAAAACAGTAAAGCTTTATTATAATCCCACCACTTAATGTGTTCCTGTGCCATTCTTTGTTTAGTTTTATTTTACTTATATAGCAGTGCTTACTATTTTTATTAGTGAATCTGGACTATTACCCAAAATGACTTATAAATGATACTCTAATACTGTATTAAGGATTAAGGGCTTTCTTCAAGGATCCAACTGTGGCAGTTTGGTAGTTGATCCCTTGACCATTTGATCCACAGTCCAGTATTTTAAACTCTGAGGGTTGCTTTAGGAATAAATTGGTAAATATATACATTTTTTTTTTAATTAATTAAATAAATTGTTTTCTTAGCAAGCTCCAGGGTCTGCCTCCTCATTTCAGAGGTGTTCTGGCTCACTGGAGTTCTGAAAGCTGCAGAAAATTCCCATTTATCAAATGACTGTCATTTAAAAAACAGCTCTGTTCTGACAGTGCATGGCATTTACTGTTGCACTGTGTGTGTCTTGCCTTTTGCTCCAACAAATATTTCAGTGTGTTTTGCTAGTTGGGTGTTCTTTGTTAGTTTGTTTGTTTTTAGCATGTCTTTGTCTATCTTAGTGAACCTTTTCTGTTTGTTTGTAGCTTTCATTACACTTCGTTTAATTGTAGAGAATTTAGCATTGCTTGTGGCCTCCTCTCTGAGGTGATACTTATCGCTTCCCTTGTACTGCCGTTCGACATTCTACAGGCTCTTTTACTGCATTCTAGTTAAATAAAAACAATTTTTTGGCAATAGACTATGTGTGCTCATTAGGCTGCCCAAAAACATGTCTGTACAGCATTGATACACATGAAATACTGTGTGAGATTTTTCCAGAAATTCAGAAAACCCACCTCTTTCTCTGTTTCCACCTCTTCCTTCTCTTAAGGCACATGAGCAGAACGATGGTGAAGAAGGCTATGCCTGCAAAGCCGGCCATGATAAATATGATCACACTCATGTAGTAGGTGGTGGACACAGCAGGCACTGGGTTTGGAGGAGCCACTTTTATTGCAGGCACTGCTTTCACAATGGTAACTGCTGGGAAATAAATAAACACTTTGAATGAAGTAGAACAAATAAAATGGCTGTTATGTTTTATCCCAAACCCCCAGTGAGACCTCTTTCATGTTTAATGTAACCATCTGGAGTCACAAATATCGTGCAAGCTTTTTGCTGTTTTGATTTTATTGTGCTATAGTACCTTCTGCACATTTGGATACCATGCAGTATTCCCATCGTATACTGGGACTGGTGGAGTAACACCATGGCTGTTCGCTCTCTCCTCCAGGATTGCGGCAGTAGTTCTCAGCATTTCTTAGCTCAGGGATGATGTCCACTGACAGCCTGTGAGGATGGGGATCCTGTCAGGAAGGGTGAGAACAGTATGATTAATTTGTACCAAGCAGGACTCCAGAGTATGTGCCAATCACGATTGGACCAAAAGGTCAAGGAGAATACTAGATTTAATAGTTTCTCTAGTACATATGACTGAAGCACTATGGTGTACCCTGCAGCTGTTGCTTAGTGAACTGTCATTTATTCTAAACTCTTATACAAGACGATTTAAGACTTAAATAAGAACTTGTGTGAAGCCTTTAGACTTTTAAGTTAAGTTCTGCATTCATTTTACCTGAGCAGTGCTACTTTTTATGTACAATAATAAGACAGAAGTTGGGAGGAAAAAATAAATAGAGCAATAATAAACATACTTGCATAATACATGTATTCTGGTGGTCCTACCTCAGAGGTCCAGAGATTTTTTTGAAGTTCATTCATTTAAAAAAAGTAGTCAATTACCAGTGTTGCTCTCCTTCACAGTTGTGGTTAAACAAAGATCAATCCAAGAACAAAGTGTATATTAATCCAATACCACAAAGAACTCCAGAGTGACATCCAAAGGGAATCTCTTGTACTAGCAAATGATAGTGTTCATCAGTAGAGCATTGGGCAAACACAGAACAAAACAACAAGTTTGGGAGCCAAAAGACTGCTGGAGGGACAGTCTGTGGATAGATAAGTGGAACATTTTGGCTTAAATGATAGACATTGTTTTGAGGAACAACCAAACCTCATCCCATCAGCAAAATACCACAACATTGTCTCGGTCTGTTTTACTTCCCGTCACTGTAGCAGCAAATTCTACAGGGGGATGGGACATGAATGTGATCATGAGCTGATGATCAGCAGAGGGTTAAGCAAGACCAGCCAGTATAGCAAACTGGGTTAAAGCAGAAGGTATTTAGCATTTTGGAATGGAAGCCTAGACTGGAAATGTGAGAATACAACTTAACATCACTCATGATGATGAATGGAGAGAAGAGACCAACAGAGACTGCACATGTTTGGATGACTGCGGTTACTGAAAGCAGAGGTCAACATACTGACAGTTGTTCCTATTGTGTCTTGTGTGTTTTACCACATTTTCTTTCTTTCTTATTCATGATTAGGTCAGGTTAAATATATCCAATAATGCATGAAATTCTGGATAATATCTATAATGCTCTAGCACAAACCATCAAATACACCTCTTTGATCCTTAACAGAAAGCAGCAATGGAGAAAAACATCTGGTCTGCCATGCAGATATCATATAACATATGGTAACCTACAGCTTGTCGTTTTTTGTTAATGATTCAAAGCGAATGACAAGGACTATGAAACAAGTTTGAATGATACTGCACCACAATTCCTCTTTGTATATCTGAATATAAGCACTTGTTTGTCTCCATAGATAAAGATTTCCTCATCTACATGTAATTTTCACAAATCCACACACTTTCCTATGATCATGACTAAAGCTCCTAGAAAAATTACAATTGCTCCCCCACTGGAACTAATTAACGTAGCAACAAATTAATATTTACCTGCTTATCCCATCGTTGGCAAGGGAAACCAGATGCTGTAACATTGTGAGTGCCTTGATAAAACCTTCCTCTGTCATTGTAGCATTTAGCTGTGATGAGAGAAATTAAATACGTAAGCCTGAATTTAAATAATCTTTAATATTTATGTTTATTAGGATTCAAAGATTTAATAAGAGAGATGTAGTATTAAACCTTACTTACTAGTAATTTGGTCTTTTTTCATCTCTGTGCAATAAAGAGAAAAAGATTTAAGAGACTGTAGTATATAGAAAAACACAGTGAGGATTTCTTAAATGTATTTTGTTTGAATTCACATTACATTTACATTTACAATATTTATCCGACGATCTTATAAAGAGCGACTTGCAACCTATACAGTCTCACAATTTCAGCAATTTTGGGTTAAGGACCTTGCTTAAGAACCCAAATGTGGCAGCTTTGGCAGAGGTGGGATTTAAACCCTGCACCATCAGGTACAGAGTCCAGTACCCTAACCGCTAGGCTACCACAGTCCGTGAAGTAAACCTTGCCTTAATCTGCCTTAAAGGCACAATCATAGAATATGCCATAGAAATGACAAATCATTTAATTAGTTGCAACAAATAATACTATATTCATATCATATTTGTTTCCAATTGCATAAATTCCATCACCCAAGGTTTATTTATGTTCAAAACATGAGGCAATGTTGTGTCTAATTTCTATACACATGTCTAATTTAAAACCAATAAAACAGTGATTCTCTGGGGAATGTTCTACTGGGAAATCCTGGGTCCAGGCATTCATGGGTTCACAATATCATTGCAGATCAGGTGGGTTATATAAGGTTATATATAAGTTAAAATAAGTTATTTAAGAAAATATTTTTTCTAATGTTTTCATAATTAATATGAAGCACAATACTAATCAAAGGTCACCCATAGATTAAATATACAGTTGTTTTAGTAATTGTATAATGACCATATGTAATTATTGTTCATTCTCTTTGTTAGAATTTAACCAGAACTATATATATATATAGTATATATATGTATATATGTATATATATATATATATATACATTTAATATAAATATACATAAACTTAAAAAGTCAGAAAGCAGCTTCTACAGGCTACAGTGACAAGTATTTTGTGTGACCTCCTTGAGCGATAGCAGCATCTGGCAACTTCATTGGATGCCAAGTTGCCTTCTACAGTACATAGAAGCTTGGTCAGTAATGGTCTTTATGGAAGTGTAGCAGCCAAGAATTCAGATTTTTGTAAGAGAAACAGGGTGAAAAGGCTAAGATATGAAGAGCAATGGAAAAGATTATTATAGAGTGACTTATTGAAGTTTGAAACATTTGGGTCCCATGATCAGTAATATATTATATATGGTCATTATACCATTGTTGAAACAACAAATCCAGTTGTAGCTTGTTGACTGTTTTCCAGTACTGCGTTTCTCATAAATCTGTCCTAAAACTATTTCTGAGAGTACAGTTAGCAAACATTAGCATGTGTCCTCTTAGCATCATAGCTAGCATTACAATCACAGGGAAAGGTAGCTGAATACTGTTATATAACTTGACATACAATGCTACGATAATTCATAACATCAGCTGACGCCTGTCATGGCATGTTTATAACCCAGTTTACGATGAAGGGTATTGAGTAAAGTGTTACCTAAAATTCTGTCATGTTTAGACCACAGCAGTGCTCGACAAGCCGTAGCATGGGGATAAACACGGCACAGAAAATGACCACATGGAATATTTACATAATTGCCTTTTCATTGTGACTGAGACAAGCTGACATGTTGTAAAAACCATCTCCACACAGGTTTATCCCTAATCTGTCATCGGATTCCCACACAAAATCAAATGCTAACAGCAGTGGGAAGCTAATGCACTGTGGAGGCTTCAGCTAATGTGTCAATTTGGCACTCTTCTCGGGCACATTTTTGGATCAACCCTGAACTAAGACTGATTCTGACCCTATTTCTGGGGCTGCTTTAGGGGAATGCTCTTGCCATGGCAAAGTCAAACAGCAAGTTGTGCTGAGTTTTAGTGAGCACAGTATATACATTTTGGGCGGATCAGTTACTTTTACAATATTGTTAATCATGCACTAAGAAATGGTACATTTGAGCAGCATTTGTTTACTTATTTATTATGGTATTTACTTTGCGATTGTATTTATTCAACTGTCAAATCTTAAAATATTAATCTCCAGTAACCCCTTTATCCAGGCTAGTGTAATTTTTAATATAATAATTAATGCAGTTCATATAAAGACTTCTCACCCACAAAACCTACTGCAGTACACGCTGATGGATCTGCCTCCTGGCTGGGCAGAGTCACACAGTCAGGTAAAGTGTGGCTCAGACTCTGAGAAATTACTCCTGTGGGACTGCTGTCTTCTACCAAACGCCATTCCTTATAACAGTAGAACTCCTTTACAGCCAGACAGTGCTCCCTATGTAGGAAAGTAATGATATTCAGTAATAGGGTTGGACAAATCTGGCAATAATATACAGTACTGTGAAAAAGTCTAAGGCCACCATTTGATGTTGTAATGAACATATTGAATGATTTCTAAGTGTTTTTAGTAGAATACAACAAAAACACAGGACATGTCTATGCAGTAAATCAGAAAAAATATCTTCCCGGGGCTACAGTGTTCAGTTTTATGGAGCTAAAATTTGAAATAGTCTCCCTGAAAATTTTAGGTTGGCCTCTACTCTTACAATGTTTAAATCCAGGTTAAAAACTGTTCTGTTTAGCTGTACATATGAAACCTTATAGTGTTTTTACCTGCACTCTGCTTTTTAAGTATTTTAAACTGTTTCCTTAGGCTAATGTTTTTGACTTTGTTTTAATTTATTTATTATTTCATTTCATTATTGTTTTTATTCTGTAAAGCACTTTGAATTGCCTCGTGTCTGAATGGTGCTATAAAAATAAACTTGCCTTGCCTTGCCTTGCCTACAGTGTCAAGTGTATAATTTACACTTGAGAAATAGCAGCATCTTAAGTTCTCATGATAAGCAATGGTCTTGATCAGGAATGTTTTTTTTTTGGAAGTGTAGCACCCAAGAAACCACTTTTTAAATAGGGAATAAAGTCCCCAAAGATTGGAATAGGGATTAATGGAAAAGAATATAATGGCCTGATGAATCCAACTTTAAATGCTTTGGGTCCAATCGTTAACAATGTGTTATATGTGGTCATTATACGTTGTTATAAAATAACAAATCTAATGTTGGCCTAAGACTTTTGCACAGTACTGCAGATTTGAACTTATTTCTTGGTACACTTCTCTGACATGCACAAATTTGAACACAGATGTGGATGATGGCCAACTGTGGAGTGAAGCATTTTCCTTTCAAGGGGTGAAAATTGGAGGATAGTGCCGCCTATTTCAAAATCCACAAGTCTACACACCACAGCCAAAGCACTTTAGCCACTCACTTTACATGAGTAAAGAAGTTGAAGCACTTGTTATGCCCCCACAGTTATAATGTTGGGAAAGACTTCCTTGTCCCACCTTTGATGTGTCTTTCTGAAAACCCTTTCTGACTTTCTGAGTCACCACCAGTATATAAACCTGGATCACAAAAGTGTAGCGATGTTGTGGATGATGTAAGGCTAAGAATTTGGAACAATCAGCATGAATCCATCACTTAACCTGCCTTGTGTCAACAGTTCTAACATATTGAAATAGTGATATGATGTCATATATGTAGAAACATTCATTTGAGCCTCTCATATCACTCATGCATCACTTTATGTATCACTTTTTTCACAATACAGCTACAATTACTGTATTCTAAAAGTTACTTTCAGCATGATATTGTACCTTGACAGCACCAGTCATACTAAAACTGGTTTTAAATAAAAATAATACCTGTAGTCTGAGTAACAAGTAAAACAAGGTCCTGAACAAATACCATACCCAGGACATGTCTGAAACAGAGATGGTGTTCTGTTGAGTCTTGGTCCTCCCAAGGTTTCTTCCTACAATTTTAGGAAGTTTTTCCTTGCCACTGTCGCCCTAGGCTT
>JAVSBV010151592.1:0-15270 GCA_033117975.1 Parotocinclus spilosoma
GTGTGTGTGTGTGTGTGTGTTGTAGAAGCTTGGTGATGGTGTGTGTGTGTGTGGGGGGGGGGGTGGTTTGAAGCCACGCAGCGTTCCCCCGGTGACACTTTTGAACTCTCCCACATCTCTCATCTCGTCTCTTGGAATTGGCCTCTTTTGCTCGGTCGCTGCTGCTCTCGGCGGGGTTTATCTGCTGTTTGCTGATTTCAGTTGATCACACGAGCAAAGCCAGTCGAGCTCGAGCTCAGAGGAACCTCCTTATTTTAATCCAGGATGAGTATTAGTGCTCCTGAGATGCTTTTATTACAGCTTTGTGTATATGTGTGTGTGTGTGTGTGTGTGATTTAAGAATGTAGGTTTTATTCCCCTGGCTCGAGTCTTTGAAATCAGTTACCTGGGGGCACCCCTGGTCGTGGGTCATCCTTTGAATAAGGTGCCAGCCGGGATACAATTGGGAATGAACGTTAACGTAAGCTCTGGACCGCAATCAGGTTCATATCCCGCCTCTGGTGAGGTGAGGTCTGTGAGTAATGGGCATTGTAGATCAGTCCAGGTGAGGTTCGAGTCGATTCTCTCGGTGCACTGGCAGCGCTGTGTCCTTATGTGCTTGGTTCGTTGTTATTGACAGTTTATTAGGAACATATAGAGAATTAAACTAAGTATTTACAGTATATAATCTGTATTGTACCATACAAAATATGGGTTTGTATTTGCATTTTCAGGGATGTGATCTAAAACCTTGTGGTGTCTCAGACAGAGACCTCAGTGCTGAGCTATTACTGTACTTCTCATTTGGGATTTGATCTAACCACCTGACGGGAGCTGTGCTGATTATAATCATTTGAAATATGGGTCAGGTTTTTTTAAGCAGGAGATTTGAACTCACAACCTTCCCGAGGGTAATTTAAGTGGCTAATTTTCGTTATTTGTATTCACCTCAGGACTCAGAACGTTCTACGACTTATTAATGGGGATTTAAACAATTATTAATATTAATAATACTGGATATGAATATTGGAAAGCTTAAATAAAGATCTGTCCAGACCATTCCTTCCATATTTAAACACTCTCTAAGAGTTTGGTGTGTTTTAATTTCACCACTGTAAATCTGCTAAGCTAACACAAATGTCTTTTCTCTCATTTTCCACACTGAGCCCTGATTTTAATTATGTTTAACGTTTTAAGTCCCATAATTGCTGTTAGAGAAATAAATAGATGATTTTAGTGACGCCTCGCTCCTCCCTGATCAGAACCACCTCGCTTTCTGATTAAACCCGAGATCATCGGTTTGATTCTGCATCAAATGAAACAGGACTGGTGGGAAAGCTGAATGAAACGGTCGGTGTTATTATCAGTGGTGGAGCGGCAGAGCGACCGTCTGAACGTTCTCCGCCTGTACGTCTCGTATTATCAGATGAAGTGTGAAAGCAGACGACGGTTCCTACCAGCTCCTGTCAGGATGGGTTTGCTGCTCGTACACATTCTCCTGTCAGAAATACAGCAGAGCATCCAAACCACGCTCTCATTTCTTCTTCTTCTCACCGAGAGGCTGGGATTAGGATTAGGATTAAGATTAGGACCAGGATTGGGGTCCTATGGTTAGGATTACGATTAGGATTAGGATTAAGATTAGCACCAGGATTAGGGCCCTATGGTTAGGATTAGGATTAGGGCCCTATGGTTAGAATTAGGATTAGGGTCCTATGGTTAGGATTAGGATTGGGGTCCCTATGATTAGGATTAGGATTGGGGTCCCTATGATTAGGATTAGGATTAGGATTAGGGTCCTATGGTAAGGATTAGGATTAGGATTGGAGTCCTATGGTTAGGATTAGGATTAGGATTAGGGCCCTATGGTTAGGATTAGGATTAGGGCCCTATGGTTAGGATTAGGATTAGGGTCCTATGGTCAGGATTAGGATTGGGGTCCCTATGATTAGGATTAGGATTAGGATTAGGGTCCTATGGTCAGGATTAGGATTAGGATTGGGGTCCCTATGGTTAGGATTAGGATTAGGGTCCTATGGTTAGGATTAGGATTAGGGTCCCTATGGTTAGGATTAGGATTAGGGTCCTATGGTTAGGATTAGGATTAGGATTAGGGTCCTATGGTTAGGATTAGGATTAGAATTGGGGTCCTATGGTTAGGATTAGGATTAGGATTGGGGTCCTATGGTTAGGATTAGGATTAGAATTGGGGTCCTATGGTTAGGATTAGGATTAGGATTGGGGTCCCTATGGTTAGGATTAGGATTGGGGTCCTATGGTTAGGATTAGGATTGGGGTCCGGACCTGTGATGGACTGAACGTTGATATACTAGGGAAATTGGCCATAATGGAAAATTATTATTATTATTATTATTATTATTATTATTAATAATAATTATTACTGTTATTTTTCCAGCTCAGGGATCTGATCTGATTATTTTATTCCAGAGCTTCTTCTTTCTAAAAGATTTAAATGGAAGGATTCTGATCCATATCTCGGACCCCAGGGACCCGCTGGGGCTCGACACTATGCGTTATCACAATACGAAGTCGTTAGGATTTTGTGCTGGATCGAGTTTCTTAGCTTCTTCCTCTGAAGGGCTGTGATTGCTGCCCTAAGGGGATCCTCTTAAATAAAGGCGTCATCAGCACTGCTTCTCGAACCGTTAGCCAGGCTGATCATTAGAGTCTCTGGCAACCTGTTTCCCGATGATGCCCTGCTTTATCTTTGGATAGGATGATTCGATTATTACAGAATGACTCCCTAAATCTTTGTTTGGGTTTTTGTTATAGCCCGTAGTCCGATGATTGGTTTAAACCCCTCGCTCCGGGCAGGGCAGGGCCGCTTCAGAAAACGTTTGAGATTCGGGGCGGCGATATTGCGGTTATGAATCACGGGAACGTGTTGCGCTGCAAGCGTGCTGTGAGAGACAGGAGTAAATAAAGCAGTAAACACGCTGACAGCCTTGTTAAATCCTGCACCGAGGCACAAAGACGTATCTCTGGCGGCAGGACGGGAGGCACTTTGAAGAATTTGGCTGCAGATCTGATAAGGGCCTCGGCATCTCCGGGAATCGGTGGAGCCGCTTAGATCGACTTGCCCGAGTGTCTCGGGCCTGAACAGGGGATGATTGTTTGGTGCAGGGGTCCTGGATACCAAAACAAGAGGCCTGGGGACGTGAGCCGAATGTAAATGAGGCAGGGCTTATGGGATGGAAAAGGGTCAGAATTGCGTCAGATGAAGCCTGCTTTAGTGCGGGTCGGGTATTAAATCAGTAAGGCCAGACTTTTTTTATTGCTTGTTTCCCGGAGCCGCCGACGATCATATTTGAAGAATACAAAGAAAAAAGAATTTAGTTTTAGTTATTTCTCGGATTCGCCGCAGCACCAATGGTTGAAATTAAAAAAAATAATAATAATCATTTTTTTTAGCTTTTTTCCGCCCTCAGGTGGAGAGCCAACGGTAATGTTGTGTTCATTTAATTTTTTCCCAGATTCACTTTAATTGAATTGTAGGTTAAAATGATTATTATTTTTTAAAAATAAACGTTTATTTTTATTTCTTCCTCCTTCCTTGTATTGATTCCACATCGTCCTCCAAAATTGAAAAGTGCTGAAAAATAAAGATTTATTTCTACTTGTTCCTCCCTCCTCAGTAGATTCTTAAGTAAGGACATCCGAGAAACAAGCAGATTAATTAAAAAAAGGCCTAAAAAGAAATAAAGCGGGGGGTCCGTCCCGTCCCGTCCCGTCTGTATTTCCAGATCTTTCTACCTCCTCATTAGTTCCTTTGGTATTAGGATTAGAACCTTTAATCATACACATTGTACCTACAGCACTATAACGTTACTATTACGCATCTTATTCAGGCATGATTGGCTGTGTCTGAGGGAGTGGAGGCTGTTTGGGGGATCCTCCCCCGGTGCCGGAGCAGATAAAGGGGTTCGATTCGTTGAGTTCTGAGATTAGAGAGAAGTTCCGGGTTAATTAACTGAAGCTGCCTCATCTGCAGACTGTCTGTTCTGAGCTCTACCGTGAGGACTCGCCGGGGTCCGGGGTCCGGGGTCCGGGGTCCGGGGTCAGATGGGTAAAGGGAAAGCAATCAGCGTGGGAGCGTGTAATAATTGTTCTCTCTGAACTCCATCACGCCAGCTTTATCTCTGACCGACCTTTTAGTAATGTTCTGATGGAAAAGCTCACACAGCATCCCGCTCTCTCTAAACGCCACGACTCCACGGGGTCGGGTCCGACCCAAACCCTCCGGCCGCCGCCGCCGCCGCCGCCGCCGCCACCGCCTCCACGATTCTGCACTCCGGCTTCAGACCAGCTCAGAAAGCGGTTCTTCTGTGAGCTGTTTCCATCAGGAGCTGCCTGGGCGTGTGAGAATAATATCTGTATTTATTATTAATCTGCGTTTGGGATCGTTAGTGTAATAACGAGGGTTATGGGAACCCCCTGTGGTTCCTGTCGGGGCGTTTAGCTCTGTTAGCTCCGTACAGGCAGGAGTTTAGCGCTCAGAACCGTGCCTATAAATTCAATCCAGACACACTTAGAATTCCATCAGACGCCGCCATCGCGCCGCAAATCACACGTCCGGGTGCAGGCGCTTCCGCCCCGACACGTCCAATTGGCTCGGGACCAAATCTAAATGGAGCGGCTCCAGTGCCCCGTCCATCCGGGGGTCAAACCTCTGTGAGGCACAGAACAGAAAGGAAGATTTAGAACCTCATGATCTTGACGCTAAACTGTAACGAGAGGGGTCTGATCCAAAACAGAACTGGATTCGGGGGGGGGGGGGGACTGGGGGCCAGCAGGTCCAACCAAAATGTGAACTAAGTGCTCAAGTGCTAAAACTCAAGGTTCTGCGTTTATGATTAAAAGAGTAGTTTAGTTTCTCTCTATGACCTTTGGTACTACAATCAGAACCTTTAGTAATAGAACTGGTACTTTTTGAACTAAAATCAGAACCTTTATTAATAGAACTGGTACCTTTGGTACTATAATCAGAACCTTTAGTAATAGAACTGGTAACTTTGGTACTAGAATAAGAACCTTTAATAACAGAACTGGTACCTTTGGTACTAGAATCAGAACCTTTAGTAACAGAACTGGTACTTTTTGAATTAGAATCAGAACCTTTAGTAACAGAACTAGTACCTTTTGGTACCAGAATCAGAACCTTTAGTAACAGAACTGGTACCTTTGGTACTAAAATCAGAACCTTTAGTAACAGAACTGGTACCTTTTGGTACCAGAATCAGAACCTTTAGTAACAGAGCTGGTACTTTTTGGTACCAGAATCAGAACCTTTAGTAACAGAACTGGTACCTTTGGTACTAAAATCAGAACCTTTAGTAATAGAACTGGTACCTTTGGTACTAAAATCAGAACCTTTAGTAATAGAACTGGTACCTTTGGTACTAGAATCAGAACCATTAGTAACAGAACTGGTACCTTTGGTACTAGAATCAGAACCTTTAGTAACAGAACTGGTACCTTTTGGTACTAGAATCAGAACCTTTAGTAATAGAGCTGGTACTTTTTGGTACCAGAATCAGAACCTTTAGTAACAGAACTGGTACTTTTTGGTACTAGTAGTTGTTCCTGTATGGTTTTGTTTGATCTTGTCCTGCCCCTCTGATCATGTCTGTCGCTGGACGTTATGCGTTATATGGTTACCCCGTTCCTCGTTTATGAGCAGATAAAGAACTTGTGATTATGCTTCTGACCCGGGGTGTTCTATGATCTGCTAAATGGGATAGCTTTCGAATATTAAGGCTCGTAAAAGAGGAGCATAAAACGAGGGTGATGTGTTTGACCTGACAGGACGTGGTGAGAGGCGATTAATTATAAATATGAAGCAGCTGAGTATCGACCAGAATCCGATCTAATGCCGGATCAGAACCGTTTGGACGCTCTAATAAAACGGGGATTTATGGAAAAGAAATCAAGCCCAGATGAGCAAAGCCTACAGAAATAACTCGAGAGAAGGAGAAAAAGCTCTCATTTAGGATATTTTGTGCCAGAAACATTTGGGATGACTCACTTTGTTCTTTGGGGGCGGGAGGGAGGGAGGGAGGGAGGGGGGGAGGGGGGGTGCAGCAGTTAAATCCTGTCGCTCCTTTTTAAGAATTCAAACTTTATACAACTCAACCGAGAAAACATCTCTCCCGCGCTCCCAAAAAAATCAGTGGCAACTCTGAAGGCCGGCGACGGGAGGCGACGTTAATTATTAAAGGACGTAAGCTCAGCGTTAACGCGGGTCCCTGTAGCGCCACCTGTCAGGGCGTCGAATCGTGACGTGACGCGACGTGACACGCTGACTTTGAGATTCGCTCTCTTTGACACCGTTGACAGGCCGTGTCCCTCGGGGGCCCGCTGCAGATCCTCCTCCACGCCCCGTCCCAAACTCCTGACGGCTCAGAGGGAGCGTCGGGGGACTCGTTATCTCTCTCCGGAGAGCAGAACCTTCGTCCCGCACGTTCTGCACAGGAACGTCTTTATCGTCAGATCCACGCGCTACCAGACGAGGGAGTTCCCGTAAAGCGATGCTCATGCCGAGCCTCGACTACACGGATTCATTTCTTGCTTCCATAAGCCTGGGTTACGGGGATGCGAAATGGAGCAAAAGTTTGTGGACGCCCCAAAAACAACTTGCTTCAATGTGAGACTGATATCGGACAGTAAGACCCAGCTCAGTGTTGGCGTTCCAGTTTATTTTTTACCACTGCAGAACGTCCATGTCAGGACTTATGGCCGCCGGTCTGTGGGACGTCCCTGAGCCGTGTCAGGACCACAGACCACAGAGGCCAGACTGGCATCAGGACCACAACTTCTGGACATTTATTCTCACTACCAAAGACGCCTCGTTTGTCCCGCTGCGCTGTTGCTCGCCCTCATCACGTCCCGTTCCATCTCTCGTGTGTCGTGTGCAGATACAACGGCGGAGAAAAACATTCAAGGGCGACAAACACAACGCGAGAGCAAAAGAACAGAAGAAAGAGCAGGTTCTGGTTCTGCCTTCAGGCGACGCCTACGCTTTCTGAAGCTCAAGAACAAAACACAAAAAACGCTCTCAGGAGGGATGATGAAACCGTCTGAACAAACACGGCGCAGGGATTCAAACCCGCAACCATCTGCAAACGTTTTCTTCAGCCTCGATGCTGCGAAACCACGCAGACCATGATCCTACCACCAGCACGCTTCACAGAGTTACAAAAATCTTCCATTCAAACCGTTTTTCAGCATTGCTTTCGTGATGTTTCGTGACCAAACGCATTCTTTTTGGAGAGCGTTGTTTCCGTTGATCACCAACGTGAGAGGCCTTTAGTTCCCTAGAAGTTCTCTCGTGACCTTTAGGCCGCGGGTGGGCGGGGTCCGAACTCTTTAGGAGCATCTCCTTGGACGTCCCCTCACGGCTGACCGATCGTCCCATGGATTAAACTGATTGGAGGTATGACTCAGGTCACCCAAAGGGGCTCAAACTGGGGTCTGTCTGTGCCCCCGTCTGAACCCGAACCTGAGATCCATTCTGTCTAATAGTGAAGAGAATCGGCGTTAAGCTGCTGTACTTCTGTTCCTGTTCCTGTCCATTCCTAATCAGCCTCAGGGCTCGACATCTCTGGTACTGCAAAAGCATCTTTTCTCTCTTTTCTCTTTTCTCTCTTCTCTCTTGTTTCTCTCTTCTCTCTTCTCTCTTTTCTCTTGTTTCTCTCTTCTCTCTTTTCTCTCTCATTTCTCTTTTCTCTCTTCTCTCTTCTCTCTTCTCTCTTTTCTCTCTTTTCTCTCTTCTCTCTCTCTTTTCTCTCTTTTCTCTTGTTTCTCTCTTCTCTCTTTTCTCTCTTCTCTCTTTTCTCTCTCATTTCTCTTTTCTCTCTTCTCTCTTCTCTCTTCTCTCTTTTCTCTCTTCTCTCTTTTCTCTCTTTTCTCTCTTCTCTTTTTTCTCTCTTTTCTCTCTTCTCTCTCTCTTTTCTCTCTTTTCTCTCTTTTCTCTCTTCTCTCTTTTCTCTCTCATTTCTCTTTTCTCTCTTCTCTCTTTTCTCTCTTCTCTCTTTTCTCTCTCATTTCTCTTGTTTCTCTCTTCTCTCTTTTCTCTTGTTTCTCTCTTCTGTCTTTTCTCTCTTCTCTCTTTTCTCTCTCATTTCTCTTTTCTCTCGTTTCTCTCTTTTCTCTCTCATTTCTCTTTTCTCTCGTTTCTCTCTTCTGTCTTTTCTCTCTTCTCTCTCTTCTGTTTTCTCTCTCTTTTCTCTCTTCTCTCTTCTCTCTTCTCTTTTTTCTCTCTTTTCTCTCTTCTCTCTTTTCTCTCTTCTCTTTTTTCTCTCTTTTCTCTCTTCTCTCTTTTCTCTCTTCTCTCTTTTCTCTCTTCTCTTTTTTCTCTCTTTTCTCTCTTCTCTCTTTTCTCTGGTTTCTCTCTTCTCTCTTTTCTCTCTTCTCTCTTTTCTCTTTTCTCTCTTCTCTTTTTTCTCTCTTTTTTCTCTTCTCTCTTTTCTCTCTTTTCTCTTGTTTCTCTCTTTTCTCTCCCCTGTGAAAACCCCCCTGTGACCCAGAGCCTCCTGTAGCTGCTATTCGATCTGAGAGCAGGTTTTATAAGAAAATGGGGCGGATCAAGAGCCTGAGGGAGCAGCGACGGCGTTATTTAGCGCCATCATACGCAACACCTTGTTTGTGTTTTTACAACAAATCTCGCCTCTGAGAAAGAACACACACACAACCTTTTTTTAAAGAGATTATACAGTCTGATGACGCTCACAGCGACGCTCAATTTCTTAACAAATTCATTCACGACGAATGCAAGAAAAAACATCTGGAAAAGCGCCATAAGCGGTGGTGGAGGTGAGGATTAAAATAATCGCTGCATAAAAGATACCGAACTTTAAGAAGTAAATGGAATAAAATCAGGCTTTTAAACAGAACTTTGTTTAGCTCTTTGTTTTTGTTTAGTTTGAGTATCTCGTTGTATAGTTTTGTTATAGTTTGTCTCCTCCTTTTATTTGATCTTTTACCATTTTTAGCGACCTGTTTTTTTGCCTACCCGGCATTTGAAAGGTTTACGAGCCGCTTTTAGAAGTGTCTTTTTTCTCACTTTACTCACCTTTTTAACTTTTACGCTTCCCCCTTTGCTCTTTTTGCTCTTTTTTAAGTGTCCCTCGTTAAAAGGACCTTTTTTACCTTTAGTTTTTGTCTCTTATGCTCCTGTTTTCTGTCCCCATGACTCCACATTTTAAAATATCAGGTGTTTGTTCTCACTACTTTTTTTTTTTAACGTTCCCCTTTTTGTCCCAAGTGTCCCTTTTGGCTGTCACCTTTTTTCCGCTACCTGTTTAAATCTCCTTTGCTGTTTTTATTTCCTTTGCAGAGTTGAGTTTGTAGCCAAATTTAGTTTACTCTCCCTTTATGTCACTACATTTTTTACTGTCTTTTGTCATTTCTTTTGTCTCCCAGTTCCATCATGGACCAACAGCACAACGTCGGTTTGTCTTTGGGGTCGTTTTCTGTTCTCTTTTCAGTCGTGACTGAACCCAAATGTAGGAAACGCTGCATTATTTACCAGCCACAAGTCGCGGCCGTATGAACCCGTTCCTCTCTGAAAGCCTCCCTTTTTGTTTTCGCTTCTTTCTGATGGAAATCCTATCAGGCTCATTAGTCCTTCTCTTATTCGCCTAATTCTGCTCCGCGTCGCTGCTCCCTCTCGAGACTCGGAGGCGTCTTTTGCATCTTTTGATGCCTCTGGTGTTCCTCCGGACGCTTTTATGTCCGTCTGGCCTGCATAAGTAAATGCCCCTCTATTAATAAATCTCCGAGCTGTCCTAGTTTGCTCAGCCTAATGAGCAGCCTCTTGATCTTCTCATTTACATCCTGATTAGATTAGTTCGGATTTGTCCTACACGGCCTCGCTTCCGATTCCTTTTTTTTCCGCCGAGGCAGAACAATCAGGCCGCGGTTACAGCGGACGGGAACGTGCCGGTGATTTAAGGTGCCGTGAAGGGGTCAGCCAGGCGTTAATCACGCCGCCGCTTTGTGTTTACGAGCCCCCGTACTCGCCCGCTAAGACAAATTAGGGTTTTTTAACGCCGCTACGTCCGCAAATTACACCCGCTTCGTTTCCGTTTGTAGACGTCCTGTGACGTCACAGTGCAGTCGGGTTAAACGCTGTGGGGTCGAAGGATAAACACGGCGTAGGGTAATGACTGCGTTCAGTCTCGGTCTAAAAATACTGCCTTGTTTTTTGGACTTGAATCTGCTTTTCATTCTCGGTTTATGTTTTTTTTAAAGGTTTCCGAGGTCTAAAGGTGCTTGGCTGAAGTCTTACAATCCAAGCAATTGTGGGATAAGGGCCTTGCTCAGGGGCCCAACTGTGGCAGAGGTGGGAATTGAACCCTGGACCTTCTGGTCCATAGTCCAGTGCTTTAACCACTAGGCTACCACAGCTGCTCAGATGCTCTGTTTTAGTTCTGAATGAGGGGTTTGGGAGGTTCAAGTTCTAAGAAGCTCTGCATACTTCTGTCACTCAGGGTTCCTCTGAAGTAGGAGCTAAAACGGTTCCTACACATGGCTTTCAAAAGAGGACACAGTTCTAAGAGGCGACGCAAAAGCGTCTAATCAGACCGATGGTGAAGTCCAGGCTGTACCGAGCTTAGGTGTGGTTACAGTTTTGCGATTTTGAGTCATCTAAACAAAACTCGCATTTCCTTAACATGCCTCTGTTTGTGTGTAAGATAATAAAAAGGGAATACGTGGGCAGGAAAAGGCAGTCGTCGTCGTTTAAAGGTAAAGCCGTACTTCTCGAGGACATTACGGCCGAGTTTTAGAGTCCGACCCTGATGATTTTCCTCCTGTAATTATTTGAAGCTTTGCATTTTAATGCCATTTCCATCCTGAATGGCTCTGTGGGGGAGCCAGACCCGTCCTGCAGCGCCCGCTCGATTGATCAAAGGCCTACGACTGTCGGTCGTCGCTTAAAGCCCTCCAAGGTGCAGCAACCTTTAGCCATGGGCCGGGCGACACGGTGACTGAAAAGAAGCCTGACCTTTTTAGGTACTTAGTCCCAGTGGGCTGTCAATTAGCTCGGGTGAAGCTGAGAGCCTGAACAAAGCTCACCTGGAGAATCACAAATGCCTTTTTCCCTCCCGTAATGAATATGTTCCGTAAAGGAAGCGGCGGCTTTAATAAACGACCCCGACGTTTCCGATCCGGCGCCAATTCACAAAGCCGGAGCATCTAAATTTCCTTCTGAAAGGAGAACGGCGTCGGTCGATTGGAAAGGAAAGAAGCGTTCGACATGTTTTCGGGACCCGGCTCGATAATGCGCCGCACGATTTAATCTGCGCCAGCGCTCTGGAATATAAGGAACGTCTGTGGACGGCAAATCGCTGTGCAAATCACGTCTGGATTCAAGGCGCTTTTAGACGTTTGCGGATGCCTGCGTTCCCTCCCTTTAGATCCTCGCGTGCTTCGGACGTAATTATGTGGAGACGAGAGAATAAACAGAGCTCAATTTGATCGGCGTAAGACGGCGCTCTCTTTGTACGCTTTGACTTGTTTATTTGATTTTAGCCGACTTTGTGCCGGCAGGCAGAGCCGCCGACAGTCACGCCGTGTAAACACAAACTTAGATGTTTTATCTGCTTCGGTCCGCTCCGCTCAATTTATCCACACGCTGCTAAATCTCTAACGGCGCATCTGCAGTGCGGGACCAGACGCTTCCACTGGAACTTCTAATCACAGCATGTTCTCTATTGACCCTTTTCGATAACCAGACTGTAGGAGCCCCGAAATGTCCCCAAACTGACTCTGTAATAATAATAATAATAATAATAATAATAATAGTATCGCCCCTCATCTAAGTAACTCATCCCATAGCTTGGTTTCAGGCTTGTATGAGTTTGGTATGTTCTCCAGTCTCCGATAAACACTTAACGTGTTTAAACGTATGATCAGAAAATTAAGACTGCAATCTGGCCTCGGTTTTTGGATTTGTCCGACCCAGGTTTGGTATGTTCTCCTTGCGCCCCTACCTTATGAGAATAAGCTGCAGCGCCGCTCTGTATCGCCCCTAGCGGGCGCTTTATTCTCTGCCGTTTGTTCGTAATAGATAAACGTCTAAATGTGTTAGGGAGGTTCCGCTTTCAGGTCCATGCGTCCGTGGAGTTTGGTATGTTCTTCACGCGCCCTGCAAACAATCACGACCGGGAACAAACCGCGGGCTGTGCAAAAGTATACGTTTTCTCCGTCGTTTAAAGAGCCGGGTCGTTACGCGGAAATGTACTCCTGCGAGGTCGATGCCGTTTTTTTCCCTCGTACGTTCATCTCGCTGGTCGCTGCTCCTCCGGCGTTTTCGCGGGCCGGTCCTGCTGCATGCTTCTGCCGAGGGGAGAGGGTGCAGAGCGAGTCGAAGTCGTGCTGGAGGTGCATGCAGGAGGACTTGTCAGGTTTGATTTATGAACTGTAAGTCTTTCTGTGACTGCTGGTAAACTGTCAGTCCAGACAAAATGGATGAGCCTCATAGCTCAGTGCATCGTGATTGGCTTTTTTTTTTTTCTATTCTCCCTCCCGGGATGCAGAAGTAAGCTCTGCCCGTCCTCGTCTAACGCCGCCTCTCAATGAATTCATAGACTGTCTTATATCTTACAACTGTTTTCAGTTTTCCTGTGTCTCTAACAACATTAGTCGTTTCTTTTCACGTGCACGTTGTGTAAGACTCACCTTTTCCCTGCATTTCAGTATCTGTACAACCCACCAACTCTCAAACGGCGAAATCTGGCAACCCAGTCTTTGTCTTTGCCTAATTCAACAAACTTCATGTTCTCATTAGAATAGCCCCGCCCCTCATTTGAATAGCCACACCCAATGCCTCTATCCCGATCCCTAGCAGGCTCCATACTCCTACCCAACAATGTCTGTTTCAGGGGGTAGGGGTGATGGGTTTGAGTTTACAGACAGCACAGGCTACAAGGCGGGAACCAGTTCCAGACTGGGTATCAGGGCAGATGAATTAAACTCATGTTATTAGGATGTGGGAAACCTGCAGGATAAACACAGGGAGAACATGCAAAACAATGTGCTCGAGAAATTATCCATCAATCCTGAGTTAAAGAGGATCCTCATTTTGGGTTAAATTCAATCCTGAATTGAGAAATCTGATCCTGGGTTTAATCTGATCCTTGTTTTGACCCGATCCTGAGTTTAATCTGATCCTTGTTTTGACCCCGATCCTGGGATTTATCTGATCCTTGTTTTGACCTGATCCTGAGTTTAATCTGATCCTTGTTTTGACCCGATCCTGGGATTTATCTGATCCTTGTTTTGACCTGATCCTGGGTTTAATCTGATGCCGGCTCTAATATGATCTTTGTTTTAATCCTATCCCTATTTTGGTCTAATCTGATCTTCTGTTTAATATAATCCTGGGTTTAATCTGATCCTCTGAGGGCTGTTAATACTTTGCGCTGGGCGTACAGTCCAATACTGAGCGTTATTTACTTTTCTGCTGTGTCGGATCTGTCCTTTAGCTTCCCTGAGCTCAGGTAGAGGAGACGGAGGAGAAAAGCAGGGATTCAAAAGCGGTTATTAATTCTATTCGTAACCAAACAGGAGAAATAATTTCTCCGTCAGACTCCCTGGCACCGGTTAGCGTGATCAGAGGAACATATTCAGAGAGCCGAAGGTCAAAGCTGAATCATCTTGGCAGCGACGCATCTTCTGAACGTACGGCAGCCCTAACCTCGTTCCCGCCTACTTTCAGTGATGTCAGAGTAGCGTGATGGTACAGGGAACTGGGCCAGAACTCACAGGGATCTTTCAGGACCAGGATTAATTATCATCGTTACCTTGATGTCATCAGGAGACTGATGCCTTTGTTTGTATTACGGTTAAAGAGTTAGTGTTGGATAAAAGTGGAACATTCGGTCCGTCGCGCCGGCGCTGGATAAACATCTGTCAGAGAGACTTATTAAATATTTAAAACTCCGGCTTTCTTGAACACACATCTTGCCATCAGATTTAGGTTTCTCTCAGAGAGCCGAGATCTAGACAGGCCGTCACTCTGCTCGGCGGTCCAGCTCGCCGCTGCTCTCTCTCATCTTCGTCCCAGAAGCAAATCTTTCGCAGGCGAACATCAGAAAGCTGTCAGAGCAACCTCGGTTATTTTCACACAGCCGATCGAAGAGATCTGTCAGGTTGCCAGGTCGGTAGCTCACACGCGGTGTGTTCGTTTTGTCATCCTGAGATTGATGAAGCGTTCCCGTAGAGTTCTGACAGCGCCGTTGCATGCAATGCTTACGTTTTCCACCAGGGGCGTTTCATGCGCATAAAAAAAAGTGGCCACGAAAAGTTGGAAAAGATGGATCATCCTCTCGAATCGGACGCCCAGAAGACGAAGAATATGGAAAGCCTCGTGGGCCTAGAGCGGCCAAAGAAAGTGTTAGACCGAAAACACACGGCCTCGAATATTAACGCCAACTAAGGTGGCAGCTGTTTAAGCGGGCAGCCTACTAACAGACGTCCATCCGTATCGACGTGGCCGAGGTAGCCTCCGATGTGTCTTTAATATTCAGACAGAGCAAGTAAGGGAGCATTTTAAAGATCTCAGAGGCGGCTCGTCGGTCTCGAGACTGAGACAGAGTGTCCCTGTTTTGGGGGCGGGTGTTTGCTCTGCTCATGCTCTGTCCCTCAGAAGAACCGAAACGTGGACGGACGCTGAGACTTAAACGTGACGTTTGTATTGCTTTTCTATACGTACCAAAATGATCGTATCTTTAGACCCTTCAGGTTCTGTAACGCTGATATTCTCAAGCTGGCACGCTGGCACAAACAAAACCAGCAGGCGCTCCTCGGTTTTGTTTACGTTAACGACGGCGGGAGGAGGAAGCCACGGCGAAAGTGGCGCTTGCTAATGAGAATGCACTGAAGCGGGTTAAAGGAAACGATTGTGTTTGGGCAGCCGAAGAGAGAGAGAGAGACAGAGAGAGAGACAGAGAGAGAGAGAGAGAGAGAGAGAGAGACAGAGAGAGAGAGAGAGACAGAAAGTGATGGAGAGAGACAAAGAGAGAGAGACAGAGAGAGACAGAGAGAAACAGAAAAAGACAGAGAGAGACAGAAAAAGACAGAGAGAGAGAGACAGAGAGAGACAGAGAGAGACAGAAAAAGACAGAGAGAGAGAGAGAGACAGAGAGAGACAGAGAGAGACAGAAAAAGACAGAGAGAGACAGAAAAAGACAGAGAGAGAGAGAGAGAGACAGAGAGAGACAGAAAAAGACAGAGAGAGAGAGAAAAAGACAGAGAGAGACAGAGAGA
>JAVSBV010151601.1:0-15270 GCA_033117975.1 Parotocinclus spilosoma
AATACCCAGCTCAGTGATGGACTCAAAAAAAAAAAAAAAAAAAATATATATATATATATTACCAAAAGGAATCATAAAAATGTAAGGTTTATACAGTATTTCTACTACTTTGTTTCATTAGTTGTAATGAACTTTACTTTCATTTTTTTATGTTAAGGAAGTACAAGCCTTCAAAGAAACATGCTTTTCATTTCCTAATAAATCTGAATAGCAGAGTGTTTGCTTGTGATAAACTTAGGTCAGTGCTCAATTTGTGCAGGATCCTGTCAGAACAAGATCCGGCAGGTCTACCGCTCATATTTGGGGCACATGAATTCCAGAACTTTTATTTGGGTCCAGCGTTTTTATATATAAAGTCAAATGGAAATAACCAATATGATACAAATTAAATTAAGCAAGTGTGTAACCTGGGGAAGCACGGTGGGTAGCCCCACTGCCTCAGCAAAAAGGTCCCGGGTTTAATCCCAGGGTGGAGCGGCCTGGGCCCTTTCTGTGTGGAGTCTGCATGTTTGCATAGGTTTACTCCGGTTTCCTCTCACAGTCTAAAGATATACGTGTTAGGTGTTAGGCGTTTCTAAAGTGGCCCTCAGTGAATGACTGAATATGTGTTTGTATGCCTTATGATGGATTGGCATCCCATGTGGGGTTGTTCCTGCCCTTGCGCCCAGAGTTGTCGGGTGGGCATCGGCTGGCCCATTACCCAGTGTGGATTAAGTGGAAGATAATAGAAGGAATGATGTAGAGTGTAACCTTCTTTCCAAATATCCAAAGGGCTCATTTCCTTTGACAGTACCTGGAGTCCTAATGTAATTGCGTCATCAGTCACATTTTGCATACTCATACTTCAGGAGTGCTACGGGACAGTGTGATTTAAAAATTCTTATACTTAGGCAAGGTATGCAAGTCTATGACCTAGATATTCTATTTTGAAGGTTACAGTATTAGGTGGGGCACAGTTGTGTCTATACGCTCTGGGAATTTTCCACTACCTGCCCACTTACAAATAAAGCACTGACTAAGTTCATCTACCACCTTTCCCAGCACCTGCAAGAGCTTTCCCAGCCAATTGTACACTTAATTTCAAATTTCACAAAAATCCAAACATGGGTCACCATGTTGGTAGAACAAACTAAATTAGACTCTTGTGTCACCCAAATGCAAATAGCTAAACGTTTAAGCAATAATGGAATGGTGTGTATTGATCTTTTTTTCCCCCTCGTTGGTTGATTGTTAAGGGTATTAGTTTCTCTGTCCTCACAGTTTCTCACTCTCTCTACATGTGTCTGAAGGTCCAGTTTTTGCCTCTGAATTAGGCTTATTTGTTCTAGCCCTCTTTTTTCTCCTTCACTTCTTTAGGAGCCTCTTCTTCCCCTCCTTCCTGTTTCTCCTTCACTTCTTTGGGTGCCTCTTCTTTCTCTCCTTCCTGTTTCTCCTTCACTTCTTTGGGTGCCTCTTCTTTCTCTCCTTCCTGTTTCTCCTTCACTTCTTTAGGTGCCTCTATTTTCCCTCCTTCCTGTTTTTTCTTCACTTCTTGTTCTGGTTCCTTAATAAGACATAGGCTCCTGACAGTGAAACAAAACCAAAAATGACATTATATCACACTGAATATAGATTTCTAAAGGTATTACAAATTGTTCATACATTATAAACTGGTACCACATATCACAAGTTCGTTACACATGTACCAATCTCCTTTCTCAACTTTTAACATAATAAATGTGTGACATAACTGTATGTAAGCTGACCCTTTGTAATTAAATTTACTGGTGGTATACAATGAAACTTGTTTCATAGTTTATGGCAAAGTTCAAAACCAATCAAACAAAATCCAGTTCAGTCCTTTTCTTGCCAGTTTTGTTTCTAATACTATTATACAGCACAAGATTATATTTATATTTTTACTGTTCCACTATTTGCTCTTCACTGCTTGTAGCTTTAGTAACAATTTCCAAATCCAACTTCAAAACGTGACTACTTGTTTAGTCTAGACCAGATTCAAATACTACAACACTTCTGGCCAAGATCTAGATTTAAACCCTAGAAATAATTTTTGACTGTATTTAAACAAAACATTTTTGAAGACATTTCCATTGAGGGGAACATTGTTTCACAATTTTAGTTTGAGTATGGACTGAATAGCAAAGGTCTAAAAATTTATAGATAATAATATGCACATTTTTTTTTACAGAGAGCAGATGCCCTGTTAAACAACAAAGCTCAAACATTCACCCTGTCTGATAGATGTATAAACTATTTTTTTGATCCAGTACAGTACTCACATCCCATCTGAAGACTTGTCAATGTATTTGCACAGTGCACTGTCTTGTTCCATTTCCTTTTTCAGTGTGCTGAGCTGTAATGTTAAACTTTTCTTCGTTTTCTGAAACTTAACTGAGGATAGAAACAAATAAAAGTGAACTGGAGCATTACATCCTAGAAGTATGCACTGGACATTATCATAGTCACACAGTCTTTTTATGCTACTATAATATACACATAAAGGGTATTTTAATAAGAAAAAAGTGTGTGTAAATCTGTCAGAGATACCAATGAAAATCTGAGTGAAATGCTACCATCCAAAAAGCATCTGCAGCCCAAACTGTTATGCATATTACTAATTCCAGGAAATACGCAACACTGTGCCTTTCAGTTACAAGTTGCTTTGATATTCTTTCACAAGTGTTGCACTTCTCAGATGTCAAATCCATGCCAAATTGTTCACATATATGACAACGTACACAACAGCCACACACTAACAATCACACATGATGTAGAACCAAAATATAAAGCATGCATGATGAAAAATAAACATAAATAAAAATACCTCACTCGCTGCACATAACCAAGACAGAATACGTCTGCTTAAAGAAACACTCATTTCCAAAACAGGCAATGCAGGATCAACTTTTTAACACTTTAAACGTTGAATTAGGTAAATCCAGTGCAGTGCTACTAGTAGAAAGTCACACGTCTGGGAATATGCTGGTCCGCCGGCATGGCACTTAATACTGATACGCAGGAAACATAAAAGTTTCTCATTTCTTTTTTTTTTTTATGGCAGAGACATTTTAAATAATGGCGGATAAACCAGTAAGCTTTTTTTACAGTTTCATTAGGCCAGACTTTTTTTATTGCTTGTTTCACGGATCTGCCGACGATCATATTTGAAGAATACAAAAAACTGGACCTACTGTACTTACTGGAAGAGCTGTTATTCTCTGACGTTACAACACTAGTTTCATCCTGGATCCGTTTCTGCCAGGGTAAAAAAAACAGAAATTGTGGACTGATGAACATGGAAAAAACTGTTGACAAAATATGACTGGCTGACATTACACTATAGCAATTGGATACATTATATATGTGATTTCCTACACTTTTAAAGCAATATTTCAAATTATCAGCTTTAATATACTGTGATACTTGCAATGTTTTTTGGTTCTCAACAATAAAAAGGACAAGTAAACGATTCAGACGTCATGTGAGTGCAGTTCAAAGTGACAAAGTCAAGGTCATAACGCATTGTCTTCTTGTTATGCCGAAAAAGAGCTACACTAGTCTAAAAGAAAGTGACTCTGGTTCATATATTATAAAATACCATGGATGTCGTTAGACCTGTTTTAGGGGAGGTATACAACATGTATTATTAACCCAGGAAAAATGTACTATGAAATTTGACAGTAGAACCATGTAGAACTGTGAAATTTATGGTCAAACTGTGAAAGTTCACATTAAAAACTATCAAGCAATTTACAGTTTTACTATGAAATCTCACATAACATTTTTTCCTGGGTAATGCAAATCTTTTTTTCAACCGTCCTGTCTCTCTCCATGTCTGCACTGTTTATTATACACAAAACATCTTAAATACATCTAAGATTAGATTTCAGGATAGTGAAAGCTATTCAATGTCAATCCACCCATAATCATCCACTTAATCGACACATGGTTGCGGGCCAGCCGGTGCTCACCTGGGCGCACACACACACACACACACACACACTCACACACTCACACACTAAGGGCTGCTTTAGAGACACCAATTAACCTAGCATGCATGTCTTTGGACTGTGGGGGGAAACCGGAGTATCCGGAGTATCCCGGGGGACATACAGATGCCACACAGAAAGAACCCAGGCCGCTCCGACCTGGGATTGAACCCGGGACCTTCTTTTTGTGAGGTGCTACCCATCGAGCCCCGTGCTGCCCTGAATTATTTAATGGATTTAATAAAAGCTTTAGTATGCTAACAAAATTCGATTTAAAAAGATAGTTTGACTAGAGCTGCCACTTCAAGTTTATATCTCTTTGTTCTGGTTTTACCAATAGCCCATTTTTTTTAACCTCTGGCTGGTAATAGACTTTGATTTCCTTGTATAATAATACAAATTTAATTGGGAAACTCATTTTCTGTTCTCACATTTCACACTGTCCTAAAAAAAAGTCAGTTATCCACTTTATTACATTAAATGTGAATTAAGCCACAGACCAGACGTATGTACGTTTTATATGTATATTTTATATGTAAAGTCTATATTTGACTGGTCATATTTAATCAATGCATACAGGACCTGCTACTGCTTGTTTTCTTTGTTTTCCCTTTCTTTGCCTCCCTGGTTAGTAGATGGCTAGTACTTAAGTCATATCTAGATAAGATCTGTACCTAAAACATACTTACAATGATGTGTGTTTTACATGTATATAAATGTGCTGCTATGGGGCTGTTTCTCCAAATTCCACATTTTAAATGTTATCCCAGTTCCATAAAGCAGACCTTTTAGTCAAAGTTTGGCACCCCGTCATAAATCTTGGACACCCTTGTAAATCCTACTCAGCTATTCATGCTACTAAGTCTGTAGGTTTGAGAATTTTAGACATGTAAAACACATACCAGACCTACAAATTCTGATTCCCCCAATCTCATCTAAACCCTGGTCAATATGTTTGGTCTAGCTAATTATTTATAATTTAATTTTCTCTTAAGCTTTAAAATGTAAAATGTAGTCCCCCTGTTAATCTAGCTTCTCACCAGGTCACTGTTGCAGGTGCTCAGGTCAGCAGTATTCTTCTCGGCATTCTCCTGGATTCCTTTTACTTCTGTATCGAGCTCACCAACCTGGATCTGGGCTTTTTCCAGCTTACTGTTGACCTGGTCTATTTCGCTTCTGAACTCCGTCAGCACGTCCCTACTCACTTGGTACTTGACCTGTTCGAAATAGCTGGTCTTATTGAGTTGGATTTCAACTGTCCTCTTGGAGAACATGAGGCTCACCAGGCCTATACTACTTGCCACCAGCAGACCCAACAGCGCAACCTGGAGCTTCATGACGCTGTCGACTGAAGAGTAACGAACAGAATACGGTCCGAAGAAGAAGCCTGAAATCTGTCGTCTAACCACTTTTAATTAAGCTCGCCTGTCTGGTACGTCCACAAAATCTATCACATACCTTTATTAATTCTTTATTTACGCCCTAATGTCATATCTACTGTTATCCGATTAATAAAATACGTTCCAAAAGTCCTACTTGTCCGAGCAGGTAAGCGTAGGTATTTCACTAGGAAAAGTAAGCAGGTGGGCGTAGGCAGGTGCCGCCGACTCCGCCCACAAACCAGAACCTACTAAAACACTAAATAGTATGCGAACCAATTGCGCAGTCACCGCTCTTAAAATGCCCGAATTTTTAATTCAGCTTTTTACTTTTTTTACTTGTTGTATTTTGTACAGTATATTTCTTAATCTAAAAGTAATGCGGCTAAAATCCCAGATGAACAATCGTTTTCGCTTCACCTATGATGCCGTAATACTTTGGCACTCTGTTTAGCACGGGGGTATGCGCCTGAACGTGAACAAAATTGGTCTTATTATGGATCATTATAAACGGGTTTCTCAAGTTGTGTACACAAAATGTGTGTTTGTGTGTGTGGAGGTGGGCGAGGGAGAGAGAGTGTATAAGTGGACAAGGGTGTTTTTTGTGGAGCCAGTTTTGTTCTAGCGTTTCCTCGTTCTCTAGATTTGAATATCCAAATGACAGGACTTTCTGATAATCCGGTCATTTTCTTGTTTGCTCAACCCTAGGCAGGGTCACTGCAGAGTCGGCGCCTGCCGGCAGCACAGGGTGCAGGGCAGGAATAGCCATAGACAGGGCACCAATGCATTCCATAAACCAGTGGCAAGTGTTGTGGATGAGGCATGTGTGGAAATGTTGCAGTACCGGTTATAACTGTATAATTTACCAAAAGTACACATTAGACCGCTACACCAAAGTCATCAATTAGCATAAACCAAATAAATGCAGTGAATGCATTTACATCATTTAGCAGACATCCTTATCCTTATCCAGAGTAACTTACAATTCATGCAGTCTTACAATCCAAGCAATTGTGGGTTAGGGGCCTTGCTCAGGGACCCAACTGTGTTATCTTGACAAATTTGAACCCTGAGTCTTCTGATCCATAATCCAGTACCTTAACCACTAGGCCACCACAGTCCCAGAAATGCGTTAATTGACCCCTGAGCCTTCTGGTCCATAAATTCAAATTCAAAGCA
Source organism: Parotocinclus spilosoma (assembly GCA_033117975.1). Classification (NCBI taxonomy): domain Eukaryota; kingdom Metazoa; phylum Chordata; class Actinopteri; order Siluriformes; family Loricariidae; genus Parotocinclus; species Parotocinclus spilosoma. The sequence goes on from JAVSBV010151601.1 coordinate 6,548, forward strand.
TTTTTGTCATATGCATAGTAGGAAACAAGTTATTAAGTATTAAGAAGGAAATAGTAAAAAGTCAAATCTAATAAAAAAAAATATATACATCGTGCAGTACTGTGCTACATGAGTTATATTACTATTATTAATAGTGTAATCAGTAAAGTACATTTACAGTGCAAGTGGGAAAGTGTATATGGATGGAGTCATCAGCTCATCTGTTTAAGAGTCTAATGGCCATAGGGAAGAAAGAGTTCTTTAGTGTGGTTGTCTTGCGTTTCACACTTCTGTACCTCCAGTCTGAAGGTAGAAGTGTGAATAGTCCATGTTGAGGGTCCAGTACCTTAACCACTAGGCCACAACAGTCCCAGAAATGTGTTAATTTGTCATCTATGACAGAGTAACCCCTGTAGTTTTAAATAATCTATTTTGTGTTTAACAGGGCTATTCGTTATGCACACTATGACTGATTGGTAAGCAAAGGAGTAAAGATTTGCCCCTCAAAATTCTGTGTGCCCCAGTATGCCAAGTAGTACAGAAACAGTATTCCAGGGGCAGTGGTCTTGTGACAGCAAGCTTGACCTCCCACTCTACCGCTAAATGCTGAGGGTAAAAATCATACAAATTGAATATTAATCTGTGCAAAGTAGCTGAATAGCTAAAAAATACAGTTGAGCCTTTGAATTTTAACTTAATTGATTCCAAAAGGCAATTAGTATTGTTTCCAAGTCAGAATCAAATTTCCCATAAAAAGTAATGTAAATGAGATTAATCTGTTCCCGAACCCCAAATTATTGATTTTCACATCTATGTTTGTATATAATAAAAGACTAAAAGCATGAATAATGGAAAGGATACAAGAACAATAATAATAAATAAAAAATACATAAAATATGTGAAAATAAATGCACAATTTATGGCCACTGAAGCAGACAGATTCAGCATGTCGTAATCTCTGGGATAGCAGGGCCAGGGACAGAGGATATGTCTGAAATCGATCCTGTAGACTGATATGATAAACATAATACATAATATTCTAAGAATATTATATAAATATTCTGACTATGATACAACCTAGTTTTTCTTCTTCTTTTGGGTGTTATGCTGTTGGTGTAACATTTTGGTGCATTATCACCTCCGACTAGACTGGACTACGTGTAATGGTGAGATTGCACAATTGAGTGTTTTATTTAGACTGCCCATGTTCGATGCCTGAATTTTTCAAATGGACCTTTCAGTGTCTGATTTTGTTTGAGTAAAGAGCTGTTCGAATTCCAAGGTTCCACTGTATAAGCAGAGCAAAGGCTTGAATGGTGACCTTCTTTTGATCTGTTTGTATAAAAAATGAAAAGGTAGAAAGCAGGATGTAGTAAAAATGTGAAACCTGCATAAATATGGTGCTGAATTAAATCAAACAAAACTTTTTACTCTTAGGTTCTCACTAGCCCCAGAACAGCATTTCAAATGGGCTGCATCGCCACTGGTTCCTGACTAACATCATAAACGTGTTTGCTCAAGGTGTGGCTGTGAAGGTTATAAAAGAAATGCAAAGAGTTTATATTGTGCATCTGAGGTTGTGCTATAGTACCCACACATTTCCCTAGTCTTCTGGGAGTCTTCTGTAGTGGCTTTTCTTGTAATAATTCACAAATGTATTAGTCTTAGATTTACTTTTAGCCTGATTAGATTAAATGTAGACAATAGAATGTTTTGTGGCTTGTCTGGTCACACCTGCTTATCTGGTTGGACAGGTAGTTCAGGATTGCATGTTTATTAACCAAGTTGTGTATGAAACAGAGGGAGGGAGGGAGGGAGGGAGCAAGGAAGAAGGGGACAGCCTGTTTCTGACTGAGCAGCACTAATGAGAACACAACAGCTCTACGAGTGAAAAAGGAACTTTATTCAACTGCTTTCTCCTCAGAATTTTGGCTACCCTTCCATGCTCTCTTGTGCAGGATGAGAGCAACTGTGACGCTGCTATTCCTCGCTGCATGTGTGCTGATGATTGTGGCCTTCAAGGCCATACACCAGGAGCTCTACATCCGCACTCTGCGGAACCAAATTAAAGTAGACACTGAAGGAGTTTCCGTGATTGAAGATGAAATCCTGAGTATGAAGTTGAAGATTCAGAACATGAACGGCCAGCTGGGCACTTTGAACAAACAAAAAGATCAGCTGACAAAGAAGAAGGAAGAACTAGTAAAAGAGCAAAGCAACTCTGCGAACAGTGTGGTCACCTGCCAAAAACAGAAGGTAGTAAACAGTAACATTATTCACACAGCTGATTAGGATCGAAAGCCGTTCAGGTTGCTTGCTCTTGTAATATTAAAGTCAACAACAGCACCAAGCTGTAATCACACCTAAGAGTTGGAGCAATTTACCTAAGATCTTATTGCATTAGAGACCTTTTATCAAATGCATATGAAGCACTTGAACTGGCTTTGCCTTGTGGCAACAACTTTATTTCTGGTTCGTAAAAAGTTTGTTTAAGTGTTGTAAATTTTGGTTTTATTTAGGTTTAGTCAATGCCACTTAAGTCATTAAATGTGGTTATAAAGTGAAAATAAATATATTTGATTATATATTTTATTTAAACACCAATGAAACTAGCTTTGTTCACCCTCAGGTTTGTCAGTGAACTGGAACAGCACTTTTCAAGCCATCAAGATGAATAGAAGTCTCAAGTTCTTTGAGAGACAACACTACTACTGTACTAACGTGTAACAAATACTGTCTGGAAGAAAATGCCATTGTATATGTTGCCTACTGGCATTAAGTGAATTTAGTTTGATGTAACTGTAGTGCACAAAAGAGCACATGCTAGAAAGTGAGATTAAAAAAAAAAACTTAGTAGGAAAGAAACCTTGAGAGTTTAGTCAGTGAAGTGTTTTTCTTGCTAGTGCCAATGTCCGAATTCAGATGCTTATGTAACCGTGCACTTTGTCAGTTTAACATATAATAAACCTATAAGCTATATCTTATATTAAAAATATAAAGGTATATTACAAACATAAACAAACAAAACTAAAGAACAAGGGCTGTCTAGGGGATAATCTAGTAACCATTTGCTTACTGAACCAGTTTTCAAACATCAGGGCCTACATATTAATACAATAAGTTTCTCATACATCTTTTGCATATCCGCTCGTGTGTCCTAATTTCCTCCCATTTTACATTACCTAAAGTTTTTTGCAAAGTGTGCCATCCTCCGTTGCAATATCAATGTAAGTCTTTTCACTGATTAATTCTCATGGGTAAATCTTTTTTTAGGAAAGTAATTCAATTATTAGAAAAAATGATAAACACCTAAATACACTGTTCACAGAAAATGAATTTTTGTGAGCAGTATATAATTGGTAGCGACTGCCAGTGAAAAGACCATACAAGGAAATGGATTCTGTTTAAGTTCCTATCCAATCTTCAATCATTGGGCAGCCAGAAAAGATATGAAAATTACCAGCCGTGATAAAGTATCAGAGTAGATAACATACATTTAAACACAGTTTTTGGTTAACTTAAATATATGTTTGTGATTTTTTTTATATTTCCACACAAACACCAAAATTAATGAGCCCAAAACATAAAAAAAGACAAAAATATTCTACTTCATTATTTATTTATTTCTAAAAAACAGAATATTAAATATTTGAGCCTTTGCTTTCAACATCTGGTACAAACACCTTGTGCAACTACATGTTTCTGGATAATCCCTTTCTCTTGGTTTGGAGGAATTTGAGCCAATTACTTCTTACAGGACAGCTTACATGCTGCGATATTGTTGGGTCTTGCCAAAAAAAATCATGGGGCAGCCCCAAAAGATATGAAAATGATCAGCCCTCTCGAGACTATCTCCTGCCTACTGCTCTCTTCAGGTCCTTGAACAAGTTCTACTGAAAAATATGGCATCTTTTAAAGGGTTCACAAACTTTCAGGCATGACTGAACCACACGAGAGGAATTAAAGATTTTATTTCACTACAGAGCGCAGTGTCCCATTACTACAGTGCCTATAGAAAAACCTTCCTGTAGAAAACCCTTTTGTTACATTACACCTGTTAAGAAAATCATTTTTAGCTGTATTGCATACAATATAATTAAGCATCAATAATGAAAAATAATATTTAACAACATTTTGATTATGTAATTTTAGCTTGGAAAAAGAGTTGTTTTTGGATCAGCAATCAGTCCCTTTACAGTTATAAACATCATGCATAATAAACTTACTCAGGTACAACCAGCCACCTTCTGGAGCACACATGAAGTCAACTGGACCAAACTACAGTCTGTAATTGTAGAACTAGATACTATTGATACAGGTCAGTATGTGGGCATGCCTTCTAATTACTGATCTATATAATTTAAGTTATACTTACTGCTAACAAGTAAAATACACTGCTCACAAAATCTAGGGGATAATTTATTATGACATTTTTCATTTTTGAAGTATCCCCTAATTTTTGTGAGCATTATATAATGAGTCTACCTCTGTGCCGTTTCACCTGCCCAATGAGTTAACTCATAAATTTTATGCCCTGCCCTCCTAAAACAGTCAATAAAGGAATGGTTGGTGGACTTTGATGGAAAGCTGAGCTGGCTTAAACAGAATTCTGACCATAACTCTATCAGACTTTATAATTATCTTTATAATTCATTGGAACTGCTCTGTTCCAATATACGCACTATACTGTAAAGGCATAAACAGCACTCTTTCTAGTCTTGTTAAAATTGCAGGTGAATTTCATTTAACATTATAGTATTTGTTATGAAATAAACACCTTATTAGTGTAAATGACATTCAAATTGCTAGTGAATTCAGACTGAAGCCAGATGCTTATGTAACTGTGCACTTTGTCAGTTTAACATCCCAGAAACCTATAATCTATGTCTTATATTAAAAATTAAAAAATATATTACAAACAAAACTGAAGAACAAGGGCTGTCTATGTGATAATCTAGTAACTATTTGCTTACTGAACCAGTTTTCAAACACCAGGACTTGCATATTAATTACATAAGTTTCCCATGCATCTTTTGCATATCCGCTTGTGTTTTTTGTGTTTGCAAGTTCTTTGTAAGGTGAATTTCAGATAACATTATAATATTTGTTATGAAATAAACACCTTATTAGTGTAAATGACACTCAATTATGCTTTTAAGTGCAGTAACTAACGTTACTAAATTATTTAAGTAATTATTTCTCTGTGGTTTTTCTAGAAAAGGCCTATGATGTCTCCTTATCTGTTATCTGCTATCTGATTTTAGGAGCAGTCTGAGAAGAAGAAAACAGAAGCTACCGAAGCACTTAATAAAATAAAAAGTATGTTTATTCAATTTGTCACTGGGGTTCTCTATTAAACCTTTAAAAAAAAAAATTATTTGCCTAATCTCTCTCTCTCTCTCTCTGGGTTATGTAGCAGATCAAAATGCAGAAGAACAGAAAATACAAGAGGAGATTGAGAACTTGCAGACAATGATTCTTAACAGAGACATTAAGATTTGTTCATATATAGATCCAAAGCTGGAGGAGGGAAGGTAAGACCTGCACCATTCACTGCTCTTTTAATTGGCTGCTACTAGGATTCAGAAGATAACTAAATAGTCTGAAATTATGAAATGCATAGAACATTACAAAGTAAATTACAGTACTGTGCAAAGGTCTTAGGTCTGATTTTCTGTTTTAAGACTGGAAGACTGGACCCAAAACAACTTACTATTAAATATTTTTTTCTCATTTCACCATATGACAGCACAGCTACAGGCTATGGCAGCTACTCCGGGTATTCCGGTTTTATTCCACAATTCAAAGACATGCATGTTAGGTTAATTGGTATCTCTAAAGTGACCTTCTTAAAAAGTGATTTCTTAGCTGCTACTTTTTCAAGAAGATCTGTCCTGATCAAGCTTCTTCAGACTGTAGGAGGGGATGACAATGAATCTCCCATATGCTTCTATTGCTCAAGAGGCGATGACCTAAATACTTGCAATGTAGCCAATGTAGTTCTTTTTGTTATTCTAATAAAATGATAAAGAATTACATTGTGTTGTAAGACTTTTGCACAGTACTGTATATTTCTGTGAATGCCTGCATAACAGCAATAGCTAAGTACATAAATGCTCAAATTCATTTTGTGCTTTTATCCTTACAGGAAATTATGTGAGGAGAAAATGGCAGTTCAGCTTAATTCTGAGAAGAGCAAAAAGGAAACTCTATAGATGAGTTAACATATTTATAATGTGAGTTTTTTCCATACATGTTTTAGCTGTACATTTTGTTTAACACATTTAACTGTGTTGTGCTGGGGATTTATGGTGCCATGTTGCACCTCTAAATGTTTGAATAGTTAAGCGTATCAATAAGCAGTACATCAGTGATCAAGGGAATTTTTATTTGATGCCTTCCTGTTAAAATGTAATAAGGCTGTATGCAGTATGCTCTGTGTGGCATTGTGTAAAATGAAATTGTGGCATAAACAAATGCTTAGATGTTTAGGTTTAATTACCTAGCACATGTTTAAATGTGTTCCATTATCACAGTTATATGTTATATATCTTCAGCTAAAATGTGTTGTGACTGAAGTCACTGAAGGACAGAGATGGTGTATTGCATGGGGACATGATCGCTTGATATTGCTATTTTAATGTGATTCTAATATGAATGATGGACCTTGAAGCTGATCCATGGAAGAACTCTTAATTAGATTTTTTGCGGCACTCTGGTCTTCTATTTTCCAAAGAGGGAAACTCCAGGCATGAAAGGTTGCTAATAAAGTGGTATATTATTGTTTATTGCAATACTACTACTCTACAGGTAGAGCTGAAATCTTCTGCTTTTAAATGTTAAATGTTACAAATATTTTTAAGAATTTTTTTTTTTTACAATTATTTACAATTTTGATTGGAAACTCATTCGTTCATTTATTCACTTTCTTATCCGCTTAATCCTGGCAAAATAGGGTACAAGGCAGAAACAGCCAGGGTGCCAATCCAACGTGGGGCACAAACACTCATACACTATGGCCACTATAGCATAATTAATTAACCTAAAGCATGTATTTGGAAGGAAACTGAAGTACTCGGAGTAAAACCAGACAGATATGGGAAGGACATACAGACTCCACACAGAAAGAACGCAGACCTCTGGGACTGAACCCAGGACAGTGGTATCCACTGAGCCACCAGGCTGCCCTGAGTGGAAACTGAAAGCAGATAACAGTCAGATTTATTTTTAAATAAATCCTTTTGTTTAAATGAAGGGTCACAAAATGTATTATGATCAACTTAAATAAATGTATTATCATTTTATGTTTTTTCATGTACAAAATACCCAATGTTTTGTTCCTTCCTGTATGAGTCTAAGTTAATTCTTACCTATTGTAACTGATATATTCGTACAGCCTAAATGTATCTGCACAATCAGAATAAACAGTATATTTGTTGACTTACACACAGAAGTGTTATACAGATCTTATTTCCATATCGATGCAAATCAGAAGAAATTTTTAAAGATCTAATCAGTTTAGAGGACTAATTCTGGAAAATGATGCCATCGCCATCATACCAGTACAATAGCATACATTATTTGCTATATTTTGTGAATGGGGATTCAGTACAAAGACACTGACATAACCCAGTCTCATATTTCAGTTAATACACAAACATGACCAGTATCATGTGCAAACATACAAGCAGTGAGCGAGACAGGGGCTGCATCCGAAACCATGTACTTCCAAGCAGAACTGTATACAAGTGTAGTAAGCAAGAATACATCATTCACTACACAAAATGCAAATTTTAATATCTCCTTGTAAGCTGATGGCATCTGCAGAAAGTGGCGTGGAAAAATGCAATGACCATGTTGGAAAGCTGTCTTATTCTGTCACCTTTGATAAGAGACCCCTGGTTGTGATTAATAAAGTGATCCATTTGTCTCTGTCTGTCTGCCTCTATCTATCTATCTATCTATCTATCCGTCTGTCCGTCCGTCCGTCCATCCATCCATCCATCCATCTATCTATCTGTCTGTCCGACCATCCATCCATCCATCCATCCATCCATCCATCTATCTATCTTCCCAAGATTCAAAGATTCCAATTGGTGTATTTTGTGTGTGTGCAAGACCCCAGTGCATCCTGTGTTGTTAATTGGAATGAAAAGAATGAAATAATGAATGTGTTAACATCTGATTACCCCTAAACCATTATCTGTTTAAATACTAAGGTGTGGTTTCTTAGTAGCTGGGTAAATTCAGGAAGAATCAGGGTGGATACAATAGTTTATATCCTTTGCTGATATATGGAGAGAACTTTCTGGCTCAGTTCTTTGGCAAAAACTTGTTTCTCCTTCTCCAACACCCTGCGAAGTGCCTCTCTCCGCACCTTTTAAAACAAGAAAAACAATGTGACCATTAATGCAGCATCTAAATCGATACCACGCAGGATAATAGGGAATTACCTATGCTTATATTTTGAATATTATGTATAGAAACACCTTTTGTGAGAGTCATACGGGGAAATGTCCACAGGTTTTTCATTCAGTCGTTGCCAAATATTAAAGTCCTTTATGCCACTCCCTCTGCCTACCAGTGTAAAAGCAGCATGTTCCAATTTAACTTCTTGCTGCTGGGTAAGCCCCCTGCATATGGAACAACAAGTTTGGGTGACTCCTTGAAATTCTGCCTTCTGCTTTGCAGTCTTGATACTACAATCAAATGAAAATCAGTGAGGATTTGATCAAATACATGTA
>JAVSBV010151612.1:0-15270 GCA_033117975.1 Parotocinclus spilosoma
GTTTGTCCCGTGTCGATATGTCGAAAGCTCTAGGAGGAGATACTGACCGAAAATTGGTGGAATAATAAAAAATCGGAAAACAATATACGTGTTGCTACAGCGACACACATAATAAAATGAAAGTGCTGATTCAGCCCTCTTAATCTAGTCAGCGCCGTCAGCGGGTAAAAATGCTCCCTGGATGGGTGCCTCTTACCCCCAACCCAGCCCCCCCCCCCCAAACCTCGAGCCACGAGAGTCGCATAATATTAAAAAGTTACAGAGAAACACAAATCATTTTCAAGATCCCCCAAAACGGGCAGCCAGAGGCAGCAGTGGAAATGAAAAACACCTTTAGGAAAATGTGGAAAGAACGTTTAAAAGAATGTGAAACCCTTTGTCCTCTGGATGCACCTGGGCAGCAAGGAGCGATCTCCAAAAAGTCCTTGAGAAAGTACGGAGTATTGTGTTTAAGACAGAAGGCACACACATGCACGTACTCCCTCGCTCTGTTTGTGTACGCTAGCCCAGAAAGGTCTGAGTCCATCACCTCCAGCATGTCTCCTGCTAAGACTATGCTGTTTATCTAACACCAGTTCCTCTACTTACAGCTCCCTGAGCTCCCACAACACATATCACGTTAACAGCTCCTGACTGGGTGTAGCGTGGGAGAAACACGTCTAGCACCAAATCTGTGCCATTTCCAAACCTGGCATGTTACGCCGTGCCTATCCAAACGACAGCATTTGGGATTTCGAATGGCTGGAAGCACGTCGACGGGCAATTAGTCTGCTACCATTTGTCCCTCCGCGAGGGATGCCAGAGTAAATATGTAGGAATAATGCATTCTGGGCTGAGAAATAAACTGTAGGTTTGCTCCCAATCGGTCGTACTTCCAATCCCGTTCTTAATAAAAGCTTAATCGTACTGAAACCCGAGCGAGAATCAGAAAGCCCGGAGATTTGCTGTGAGAATTGGAGCAGGAGGGAGCCGCGGCTAAAGACTGACTGTAATACCAGACTCCAGCTGTTCGGGCTGACGTTTTTCCGCTCAATCCGCCGCAAATCATCACCCCGTACACAGACATTTCACACCTCTTCATTTGTCAGGGTTTGGCAACCATGACAGGGTTGCCAACTTTTGAACACGTTCCGTGCGCAGCGCCCATCACGTCATCTCCGCCCTCTTCCCCCCCCATCCATTATCCGCTGATTTAGCTCTTAATTCTTTCTCCGGTTCCTTATTACCCCTGCCCTTATTACCCCCCTCCACGACGCCTTCGCATCTGCTTGTCTGCTTGCTCCATCATTCTATCAGAGTGCAGGAGACTTGTGGGAAACCGAGTCCTTTGGGGATGCTGCATGGTAACTTCCCCTCTCCAGTTTCTCCTCTGAGCCTGAGAACCGGCGGGGCGAATTGGGAACTCTATAGGCCAGCTAACCTGTTGCCGCCGCACACAAACAGTCGTCAGAAAGAACGGCCGTGCCTCCTTCATCAAACCAGGAGAAACGTGGCTCGCGCGTTTATCTCTCTCCCGCACGGCTCCGAAAGCTCGCTCAGGGCTGCACAGCGGTAAACAAGCAACGCAGAAACGGCAGAAAACACACAAACAAACTCCTACCTTGTGGTTCTTTCCGTGACGGTAGACCATCCAGTCCTCGCCGTTGGTGCTGACCTCCAGCTTGAAGCTGGTCACGTAGTAAGACTTGTGGGTCTCCTTGGAGATGGCGCCCTGGGTGGCAATGCCAGTCAGGACCTTCAAGAACTGCAGGTCGACCTTAAACGAGAGAAAGCAGTCATGAGGAAAAAAAAAGTTAGGTAAATAAGGTCGTCAGTCCATCACCGCGGTGGCTTCAGACAGAGTTGGGCATCGCAGGCGGAGGGGAGAACGATCCATGCTGGCACTGACTGCCTTTTGCTCATCCAGGGCATGCCAGGGTGTGTGCCCTGCCTTTTCTAAGATAGATGCTGGAGTTACCATGACCCTCACCAAGAAAGGCAGGGTTAAAATATGACTGGTGGCCTGCCTAGGGTTGATTCCTGCCTTGTGACCGGTGCTACTGGTTAAGTGTCAGACTGCATCCCATGTATTGGACTGGGTACTCAAAATAAATGATATGAATCAATATGGGTGTTCAGGTTTGGCCCCACACAATCATGTTCTTGTGGTGCCATCAGGCAGGGTCTGGCGTCACATGGCTACGATTCAGGGGATCGCCGCAGCATGGTGCTTCTTATTTTCCACGCCAGCCACGCCTACGTCCTGGCAAGGGTTCAGATATGATCAAACGTAATGCCGTGCTATTCTGCTGGCGCTCTAGAACCATTCTTTACAAGCAGAGCTGAAAGTGAGACAGAGGAGAGAGATGGGAGTAGTGGGGATGTTAGCTCTCCTCCCTGCAGATGCCGTGTTATCAGGCTGAGCCCTGACATTAGTGGCATTAATCACTCCTCCGTAGGTCGATACGGAACGGGCCCCAGCCTGGCTCGCCCCGCCGACACCCATCTGCCTCCCGGCACGGCTGAGGAAGAGTGTGGCGATTTGTTTTTGCCTCTTCATCCCACCTCTCTCAGAGATGCAGCGGGAACACTCGAGGAGGGATCTTACCCAGGGCCGCCTGCTCTGCCCTCTCAGTGGGGTGACATCCCGAACACGAGGAGGAAAGGCACTGCGTTTGTTATCTGTCACCAAGGCCAATGTGGCTCTTACTTTTGCACACACACACACACGCACACACACACACAACACAGCTCCCAGCGAGTCGCTGCTTAGGGGCACAAAGGAACACACCTGCACAAGAAATCAATAGCACAGAAGACTGGTGCTAACTATTTATTCTCGGGAAAAGCGGCATCATCAATCAAAGGGCTGTTACCATCAGAGCTGGGCGCGCATCATCAGCTCGCTCAAAGAAAGAGAGAGAGAGAGAAAAAGAGAGAGAGAAAGAGAGAGAGACAGAGAGAGACAGAGGGAGAGAGAGAGAGAAAGAGAGAAAGAGAGAGAGACAGAAAGACAGACAGAGAGAGACAGGGAGAGAGAGAGAGAGAAAGAGAGAGACAGAGAGAGAGACAAAGAGAGAGAGACAGAGAGAGAGACAAAGAGAGAGAGAGAGAGAGAGAGAGAGAGAGAGAAAGAGAGAGACAGAGAGAGAGACAAAGAGAGAGAGAGAAAGAGAGAGACAGAGAGAGAGAGAGACAAAGAGAGAGAGAGAGCTGCAGCCTCTTTATCTTAAGAAGAAAAATGAAAGCCTCCTGTGAGCCTGGCATCGTAAAACATCCGTTTCTGATGGGAAGCGATGAAAAACAGAGCGAGTGAGAGTGAGTAAAGGGTGAGAGACAGACAGGGCGAGATTTGCGTCACCTGCGGGGCATCCAGGAGGAGCAGAGTGTGTGATGAGATCTTAATGTCTATCTGAAGCACTTGAGCCTGAAGGTCTCCTCTGAGACTCCCACACACTTCACACATCACACACATACAGCTTAGCCGAGCGTTACATTTACATTCATACAATACCGTAGTCGAGACCATCCGAGCTGAGTCCGAGTCAAGACCGAGACCGAGACAAGGAAAAAAACGAGACAGGAAAATGCTGCTACTGAATGTTTAATGCTTAGCTCTTGATGAGGTTTTAATAAGCCTGTCTGGGTTAAACGGCTTTCTTTTAAACCACACAGACTTCAATAGTACACAGTGAATTTTGTAACGTACAAACAAAACACGTGTTTTGACTGAGGACTGTTTTTTTTTTGGGGCTCTGTTAAGCTTAAGCAGGAGAAACCAGAGTATAAATACAAATAAGGAGAAATAAATCATCTATTCTGTGAGACACAAGCCTACAGAACAAGGTGTCAGTGTGTGAGAGGCAACGCTTTGGGCGTGCTGATATTTATGACAGCAATTTGCCATGGTGCCTCTCCGGGGTCCGAGGCTGCAGGGAAGAACGATGTTGGATGTGCACTCGGTTTAGGAGGAACCCTGTCATTTCTAAGCCAATTTCCGCCCCGATGGTGCCTAATGAGAATGCCCACGTGCCATTTAAATATAATGGGCATAAACACTGGCATGGTTCTAAAAATGCACTCGTGTAAAAAGGCAAATTCCTGACCACTCTCTAAAATCTGCTGAATAAACTAGAAAGGAGTGCCTGGTGATGGAGTACGTGCTGAGCATTCTCGCCTCTCTCTCTCTCTCTCTCTCATTACTGCGCAGAATAACAAGTCCAGTCCGGGAACGGCTCAGAGAACAGAGACCTCTTAATGATATGGAGGAGGAACTCGCAGGAAGGTCGCAGAAGGTTACGTCCACACAACGGAAGTACTGACGCTCACCTGGATGTACTCTGTGTTGATGTCCTTCGCTGGCGTCCAGGCGTTGTTGTCGTAATTGAGGCGAGCCTGCCGTGGCGACCAGAGGCCGTCGCTGAACATCGAAGATGCTGTGATCTGGTCGTCAGCGATCCGGCCTGACTCCATCCCGAAAGGATTGCTACAGTGGAAATCTGGGGGAGAAATCGAATATATCATCGATTACAAACGACTGTAGGTTAAATATTAAAGACACAGACATGGGGAGAACATGCTCATCATCAGATCAACTTAAGGGGAAAGTGTCATTTTGACAAGTCGTATACTTAAACGTAAAAACTCGACATTAAAACCTATACGGCACAGCTGTTGCTTTGATCTAGATGCCTGATTTGTGCTTTTTTTAATGGTTGGTTTGATGTTTTTCATCTTAGAGAATTAGTTAGGGTTCAAAATGTGTGAGTTTTTGAGAATTGCATGTAAGAACACCCTACCGCTTCGCTTATTGTACACTACATAACCCTCACAGATGAACCTTTAGACATTTAGAGACACCAAATGACCTAACACAGCTTTAAACATTTAAGGAACTCAAGCAGACAAAAGGAGAACATGCAAACTCCACATAGGCAGCACCCAGGCTGGAATTCGGAAGTTAATTCTGGTTCTGTGAGGCGACTGAGCCAGTGTGCATAGTCCAATCGTATAAAAAGTCCAGAGTTCCTGCAGCGAGGTCCAAATGGGAACCAGGAACCATATCAAGTTTTGTAGTTGGTGTGGTTTTTGAGGCTCAGGCCTGGCACGTTATTAACCCAGATTGGGAAGAAAGAAGCTTTCATTCCACTCAAGTAAAAGAAAAGTCATAAAATCCTAATGAACATCGTGTCAATTCAAAATTCAATAAGAAAAAACTTTCAAAGGGTCTTAAGACCCACGTGTAAACACACCAGTTTATAGAAAAGTCAAATGTGGACTGTGGGACTGTGGTAGCCTAGTGGTTAAGGAACTGGACTATGGACCAGAAGGTCCAGGGTTTAAATCCCACCTCTGCCACAGTTGGGTCCCTGAGCAAGGCCCTTAACCTACAATGGCTTGAATTGTAAGACTGTATTAATGGTAAGTCGTTCTAAATAAGGGCGTCTGCTAAATAATGTAAATGTAAACTCTAAAATATTATCTTAAGAAATCGTTTGTTGTTTCTTATGTATGTTGCCTTTTCCAGCTTATTATATCAAGCAAGAAATAAGAGGTGATGCTGGAAAAATAGACACAACAAGAAACAAATCCTTGGGAAATATCATAACCGTGGTTTGACCGCAGAAATCAAAAGACTTTCGATGTTTACCTTGTCAACCCTTAGGGCCTAAGACAAGTGTGAGGCTATGTAAGGTTAAGAAAACATTTAAAAACGTAACATTTTCAAGCATACCACTGTTCTTAAGAAAATAACGAAGAAAAAACATCGTTCTGATGACGTTATTTGAGGAATAACAATAAAGAAAGAAGTCGAGAAAAAAACGTTTAAGATTTTTTTTCCAAGGACACTTTTGTGAATCTGGGACTGTGGTAGCCTAGTGGTTAAGGTACTGGACTATGGACCAGAAGGTCCAGGTTTCAAATCCCACCTCTGGCACAGTTGGGTCCCTGAGCAAGGCCCCTAACCCATAATTGCTTGGATTGTAAGACTGTATTAATTGTAAGTCGCTCTGGATAAGGGCGTGTGCTAAATAACATAAATGTAAATGTAATCTGACCCCTGGTTCTTCAGAAGTTGCCTTAATTCTAAAAACCTTTAAAGGCTGACACTTACTGTCATTGACCTCCTTTAGCGTCATGTTATAGCGAGCGGAGAAACCGTCTTTAGCCACGGCCATGTCCGTGTGGAAGGTGAGCGACAGGATGCCTGTGGACGACTTGATCTCAGGAGGGATCTTGGTCCCGCAGTGGCGCCCAATCAGGGGTCCAACTGTGAAACGGAAACAGAATGAACCACAAGAAGCTACAGTGGACGTTTTCACGCTTACACCGATGTGAGCTGAAGAAACAGCGTGGCTGACGTGTGTTTCCACACAGGCTTGGCTAAGAAGGGTGTGACGTACGGTACTTCAAATTTTTTGGTCCTTCAACCTCAAACCCTTCACTTTTCCCATCCAGGGTCGCAACTCTTGGACGTAAACGTTGGTCGAGTTATACATTTGAATTCCAGTGGTCTAAAATATAGATCTTAATTTTCTCACACACACGCTGAGGCGCAGGGGAAATAGCCGTGTATAGATCGCTCACATTGATTTTCTATCCTTTAGAAGACAAAAGAGATCTGAAATAGAAATGTCTCTTGAACAAACGCTTGAGATACTAACCCCCCCCCCCCCCTCCTCCTCCTCCCGACGATGGCGCATCAAGATGCAGCGTGAAAAAAATGCGAGAGCCGGGCTCTATCCTCCGCGGACCTCCGGCTTTCAGATCCGTGGACGTATCCGAGTGTGCGGCGCTCATATATGCGTGGACAGCTCTTTGATCGATCGCAGTGTGATACGCTGGAGGAGAACTCGAAGTCTTGAGAAGGATAAAGTCTGTAATGAAGCGCCAGCAGCCAAAGGTGGAAGTCATTTTAGGGCTCAGAGGGCTCTAACCTTACAGTGTGTGTGTGTGTGTGTGTGAGAAAATTCTGTAGAACGACACAATACCCCCCTTATGGGGGACCCATAAAATGCTGTGTTAATATCTTCGGTTCCTGCTTACTTGTTTTTGGAACCATTGAGGTGAAGCTTGGATGGTTCAAAGCAGAACGTAATAAAGACGTGCAAACAATAAAAACATGTTTGGCTTGTGTCACTGTACGTTGTATAACCGTCCCAGATTAACCCTAACCAACCAACCAGCTCACACCAGAGACACATTTATAGACACCAAATGGCCTAACACAGCTTTAAACATTTAAGAAAATCAAGCAGACCTAAGGAGAACATGCAAACTCCATATAGGCAGCACCCAGGCTCAAACTCGGAAGTTAACTCTGGTTCTGTAAGGAGACTGTACCAGTGTGCAGTGTAATGGGTAAGACACTGGACTATAGACCAGAAGGTCCAGGGTGCAAATCCCACCTCTGCCAAGCTGCCACAGTTGAGTTCTGGATAAGGGCGTCTGCTAAATGCCATAAATGTAATGTAAATGTGTGCATAGTCCAAGTTTTCCACTCACTCCAATCAGAATGTAATCGTATAAAATGTCCAGAGGTCCAAACGCGAACCAGGAACCGTATCATGTTTTTCCACTGTGGGATTTAGTTCCTTAATATGGCACAAATGGGGTATTAATAGTTCGTTGGTGTGGTGTTTGGGGCTCGGTGGCTCAGAACTGGCACGTTATTAACCCAGATTGGGAAGAAAGAAGCTTTCATTCCACTCAAGTCAAGTATTAAATCCTATTGGTGAATTCTCCACGCCCTATTTTTATACTCCTGATAACCAGGCTTCTTCTTTCCTTCCCATTTTTGTCTTCTTTTTGCCTGTCTGTCCCTCTCCTCGTGCAATAAGACGAATACCATGGCTTCTTCCGGCACAGATAAGGCAACGATGCCTTGGGCTGCACTTTCATTTTTCCAGCACTTCTCAAAAATAGACTGGAAGGGTGAGCAGTGAAGCTCCGCTCTGAACTGGCAAAGCAGGCCTCGGGTTTGGCACACAAATGTTGCTCGTTTGCCACAGTGTCACCGTGATGACTAAATTCTGGCTTTATGTGAACTTAAGTCTATACAGAACCAGACAATGAGGTCAGGACCTGAAATCCTCTTAAGTGCACGCCGCTGTGGGGTCCCGGCTGGCAGAGAAACACCACACATGGCACTCTGGGGGATTACGGCGTCTAGACTTACCCTGCGGCAGGCCGTCCCACACCTCCAGACAGTCGTACTTGCACTCGCTCTCGAAGGTCTGCAGTGGGTCGTTCTCCAGGTCGAACGTCATGAAAGTGAGCGTGACCTCCATGTGGGGAGGGACGACCACAATGAAGGTGCACTCCAGGTTGTGGGGGTACTTATCGGGGAAGCCGGGGGACTCGATTACGCCGGATAGGCTGGTGAAGTTTCTCGAGCAGTCGGAACCTGTGCAAGGAAAAGATACACAGAACATTTTATTTAACCCGTATGGACTGCATCGAGCTGGTGAAACGCTCAAGCTGGCGATTATTAGATCCTTCATCACGCACTTGGAGATATATGCACTCCGTTTGTTGTCAGCGCTCTTTCTCTCTCTGCGCCTGTACGGAGAACCTGCCGCAGCTCGTACACTCGTTCTCGAACGCACACGTGCTTTTACAGGGACGTGAGAAATATCTCACAACCGCACAGCTTCCTGCAGTACAAAAATGCATGTGCCACTTTCTCCAAGACAAGTGGAAGTGCAGAAGATCTGCGCAACACAAACTTAACCCTGTTATCATCGTGTTCCAGATCCTAGCATCTCTGGACGGCTTTAGTGTCAGAGAAGCACATCATTTAATCTCATACTCATACCACTTCCACTACGCCGCTACCGGGTGGCGCAGTTTCCCGGAGGATAGAGCTCTCACCTCACGGTTCTAGAGACCCTGGCTCACGTCCTGGGCTGAATGCTGTGTGAGCAAGTGAAGCCCAGGTTGGGGACGATCCCCTTGGGCTGTAACAGCCTAAGATAAACTAGTGTCATGAACTCCTTTACCCATGTACCCCTGTTCTACAGGGCTATGAAGATCCCTGAGATTCAGAAAGCCCCTGGCAAGGCGGAAACTCAGGAACACACAGACAGAACCAGAAAGGTACCACTTTGAGGGGTCTCCTTGTATCCCATCTAACATGCATATTCCTTTACCCTGTGCTCTTCAGCGACAGACACCCAAACCTCTGTGAGCCTGGTCACAGAGATAAGTGGTACATACTAAAGGAACTTTTTATAGCTCTTGAACTCTGCCCCTGTGGTGGAAAGTTGTGATAATTTGTGATCAATTTGTTATGAAAACACGAGAGCAATCGGATGAAGGTATAAGTTTTCTTTTTATAATCTGCAGAGATACGCTCCGAAACAAATCAAAAGAGCCCTTCTCTTTTATACTAGGTGGTACGTGACTAGGAATGAGGCAGGATACAGATGCAAAGAGGAGAAGTTACAAATTTCATGATCACATGTCTCAAAGTTTGGCAAGCCCGATATAAAATATGTTGACACATCATTTTTCCAATTTCTATTCTGTTTTCCGTTAGCGCATCTAACCACAAAAGAACAGCGAGCCCTTTGCTGACTTGCAACGAACGATACACGCTCAAAAGGCCATCAGGTCACACAGACAGATTAGGTTTAAGAGTTAAAACGAAGCCTTCTTAAAAGATTAATACTCATTACTCTTGATTTGTAATAGTAAAACAGTAAATCTACATTTCTGCTTCCACAGCCCTCTTTCTTGCGTGTTTGCAGATTGTACCTCTTGATGAAATGTTTAAGGGCTTGTAGGTAATCAAAGTGAAATTTCCGTGGCTTACATCACTCCCGTGTCACACAAATCTCCTACTCTGTGCAAATGCAAGCCAAAAAAACGATGTATGGAACGACCATATTGTTAACAGTGAGCTCTGTAAAGGGCAGCCCCTCTCAAATTACAGCTGTTTGGTGCAAAAGCAGCAATAATTATTCTAAGGTTAACAGGCCGGGACACGGATTCGTTCTTTGATCTGTACGTTTTTCATTAATGACAGAGCAATTTGGCACCGGAAAGTCACGTAACTTAGACCACACGTTTTTAATCACTTGTTCCTCGGATGTTTCTACTTAAGAATCTACTGAGGAGGGAGGAAAAAGATAAAAAATAAATCTTTATTTTTCAGCACTTTTCAATTTCTCGAGGACTATGTGGAATCAATACAAGGGAGGAGGAAGAAAAAAATTTTTTTATTTAAAAATAAAATGTATTTAACCTGTGTATTCTTCAAATATGATCGTCGGCGGATCCGCAAAACAAGCAATAAAAAAGTCTGGCCTTAAATGTCATTCATATTTACAGTCTGGGATTAAGCACTTAAGCTCTTTAACCACATATACATTATATATAACCATATTTAGCCAATTGTACTGATTGTACATCCAGTCAGACGCAAACCCACACCCACATGGGCCTTTAAAGTTGCCCCCCCCCCCCCCATGTGAGCTAAACTTTGTCAAAAAAGTCGACAGCCAAGCCACCTGCAGTGTTAGTGTTTCAGATCGAGACAGCAAGGCTTTATGGGGGATTTGAGCAGAATGCTCCGGGAGGCCTCTGTAGAAGACGTGTGACCGACTTCAGGCAGAAATGTCTGTCTATGATCAGCGCCTCACAGAGCAGGAAGCCATGCATAGCAATTCCCTAATTTATATTTCATACCTCTTTTGTTTGCCCCTCGACATCCCTGCTCTCTTTTTCTCCCGGCGCTCTTCTTCGCCAGATTCAAATCTTTACTTGTTTTTTCGATTACACAGAGGCGCAGAGCGGGAAATCGCCTTGGCGTCCCGAAAAAATGCACTCATGGTCAGTCTCCTCTCCGGGAGCACCTTGGGTATTTAAAATTATGCCCAGTCATGCTTCACCTTCAGCAACCCCACACGTGTTCCTCATGCCAACTTTTCTCTGGATCGCAAGCGCGCTGGCAGACGCAGACGCCCTTAAACCAAATCTACACGGACACCAGGATGTTTTATTAATACAAATGTGCCATCGCACTGAAAGATGAGATCACTCATCCAATCAAGAGATGATTATAATGTTTATTAAACACTGCACACACAACCTAATGGGGTAAAAAAACCAGCTTTGCCTTTCAAACTTGTTTTTGGTTCTCAAGTCTAAGACTCGAGGGCCAACAGGGGTCGCTGTTGCAGGGCCAAGGTATCACCTCACAGCGAGACAGCCTCGTTCGTCTGATTTGAACAGATGCACCCAGACCACGATGCAAAGATAAAGTAAAAAAAACAACAAAATCTACACAAATATTTGGTGATAAAATTGGTATATAAAGCTTGAATTTAATTATTTTGTTCTGAACGCGTGCTGACGCTTAACGAACATATGACAGACTCTGTGTGTGTGTGTGTGTTTGTGTTTGCATGTGCCTGTTGACAGGGCCTGGGAATAGACAGCGTTGGGGTTGAAATGTCAGGGGATCAAAGAACAAGCCGTCCGTAACGTTGCAGCCTAAACCTCCTAAATAACTCGAACCCTTTAACTATTTATACCCTGCCTGACCAGCTGCGAGCTAGACAGCACCACGTCCAGCTGCTCACAATAACCAGACTGAGAAGGAGCAACAACTGCGCTCCAAACGTACACACACACTTGCAGTCTGACACCTGTGTACGCCCGTTTACACACACTCTGTAAGAGCTTCCATCTTCCTCCCCAGCAGGCAGATCCTTAAAGAGCTCCTGGCACCATGCAGAGAGTATTAGTGCTCTATATAGGGAGTCGGAGCCGGAGACGCAGCGACCCACCATCTGAGGGGTAAAAGGGATGAGCCTGGATCTGCCCTGGCTGCGCACATGTACTCACAATAGCCCCCATAAGGTGGCATGGGTTAACGTTACACCCTGTACATCTGTTTCACGCTGCGGCTGGGTTTTTCTGCCTGCCTCTTACGTCAAGACGTTCTTCTCTGAAGCAATCAGACATAAATAACCCATTACATGTGTTTGGACATGGCCGTCGGAACAATGCGGGCCTTCAACCCGGCACTTTCACACCATATTACAGCTATCAGCCATGCTTTTTAGGATACTCCCTCAAAACTAATAGCTTTCATACCTTTAAAAGTGGCACAGCAACAGTTCTGGGGCATTTTTTGGAAGAGTTTTAGCAGGCATGACATCATAAACTATAACAGCCTATCACAATCCGGTAGGCAAATAAAAGCTGCGTTTATGCCGGTCTCTTCTGTCTTGTCTCTTTCATGTAATCATATTTTATGTCTGGATGTACCACATCAAGCAATTTAGCCCTCAGTACTGTTTTTCAAAACAAGTCCTGCTGGCTCCAAAGCCTATAAACTGCTGTGACGTCCCATGAAATAGCTTGAAAATATCTCTCGTGAGGACAGGGCCAGATTTCAAAAGCATAAATATCAAATTTAGCACCACCTGAGAGAGGAACACAGCGTGTTTTTACACAAAACAGTGCCTTAGCTCCAGTTTGTGCCTCCTTTTGCTTTCCGTATCCGCCTGATCAGGGTGTGACGATACACGGGGACATGGAGTGTCGCAATTTTGTTTTCAAACGTCTTTAAAGGAATGTGCATTGTTGCTGAAAACAGGAAAGTCTTTTATCAAATGTAAAATCGATAACTGGGAAATCCTGAACTCAGTTTTGTGCACTGAATTTAAGAAAAATAAGGCGTATTCTCCGGGTTGTAGACTCTCAGAGCATCTATACTATACTATACTATACTATACTATACTATACTATACTATACTATACTATACTGTTCTATACCATACTAATCAATATTCATTTTTCATTACTTCCTGATTTGCTTCCACTACAATAAACTTTCATGCAAAAAATCTATTCCAAAAATGTGATGATCTAGCAACTGGTTATGGAATGAGTGGAAGTACATAATGTTGGACCGAGTTAGCCTAGCGCTTAAGGTACTGGGTTCAAATCCCACCTCTGGCGAGCTGCCACAGTTGGTTCCTTAAGCATGGCCCTTAATCCACCATTGCTTGAATTGTAAGACTGCATCTGCTAAATGGCGTAAATGTGAATGTTCTGAATGCCACTTCGCCCCTACCTACACCCTCCATATTCACCTGACCATTCAGTCATCTATACCAGCGATACCTTGGTACCCGTTAATGACTCATTTTACTCACAAGGAATAATAATAAGTAGAAGAATCCCAAAAAGTGTACACTGTAAAAGGCAGTATAAGCTTTAATGGAATTGTATTGTACACTTAAAACACTGAATAAGAAATAACATCATTTGATGAAACAACTTAAAATGCATTAGCAGACTTGTTTTTAGTAAGAATGTATAGGAAAATAAGAATGAAATGAAATCCTTCCATCCTGTACGCGATGCACGACCCGGCCCAAAGGCACTGTGATGGTTAGACTTTGCACGGCTGAAGCGCCGAGGCAAATGTTTTATTTAAAAGAGAGGCAGGCATGTGGAAGGAAATAGTGACGATGGTAGGCAAGGTGGAGATGAAGCTCCAGCCAATAAGAGGATTTGAGGCTGTGGGAGGTTATTAGCATTCCTAGACGAGCAGTAGGATGCTGAGATCATGTACTGAAAAAATATACACGCTTCTACTTTAAGTAAAAATTTAAATAAGATATAATGCAATCACTATCTCAAGATTCAGTATCAGAACCAAACTGTGGTTGTAACTCCTGTACTGTACGCCAATGGAGTTTGTTCTTAGAGAGCATGTTATTCGAATCATTCTTTGTTATTTAGATAACAATTCAAACAAACCCAGTTTCACACACACACACACACACACACACACACACTCCGTGTTTAATACCAGCCCTGACTGTGGATTCCCTCGCATTAGAGATAGATGGATGGATGGATGGATAAACATTAGGTCAGCTTGTTTCATCTCTTCTTTAGCCTGTAAGAACTCTCACCCACTCAGCCATCCCCAGACCGGCTCCTCAGGGAGCGAGCACTGTGTCTTAAGGAGTATGGCCCAACCCTGACCTCGCTCGCCTTCACACACATTCAAGCAGACAGCACTGCAGACCCCCAGCGTGGATCTGTACTGCACCGTACGTCACGCTCGGGTAAACCCGACGCCATCAGCCTTTTGTTCTCGCTCATTATTTCAGGTTGGCGAGCGCAGAAGGAAAAGCGTCAGCGCCATAACTGGGCCACGCGCTCGAGCCCGGCCGTCTGTAGCTCCGGGCCAGTGGGGGTTTAGCGGGAGTTGTTATTGTGGAGTGTTGCTGGGTAGAACTGGGAAAGTTTGTGACGGATGACTGAACTCCGGGTTTCGGAGACGGATTCTCGCTGTCGGATGATGTGTGTGCCAGGGCGCGTTTGAGGTATTCACACAGGAATCTGCTCTACACGCCGAGCTCTTGTCATGCTCGTACAGTAACGAGGGCGCGTTCCTGAACCAATTCGGGACTTCACAAAAACGCCGTTCCTATCGCATACTACTCAGAAGTGGAAGTGGAACAAGTCTGCGTTTGTTGCGTTACAGTGAAAGCGACGGCGGGAACAGCGCTTTTAATGAACGCATTAGGGAAGGGAGCCGAAAGTCAAAATGGTTCAAATATAACATGCCATTACTTTTATTTATGGGCAAAATTAATTAATTAAACTAATTTCACATCCAATAACCTGTAACAGTGAGTAAAGCCGGAGCTTTCCTCTCGTACTCTACTGCTAATTCATTGATTAAGCTCCTAAACTTTCCACAGTGGCCCCTACTCAGACTCACACATTCACCAGAATTCATTTCCCCTTTGTAAGACATTACTAACAGTACTGCACCTTTAACTCACCAGAATAAGGGCCTTGCTCAGGGACCCAACTGTGGCAGCTTGGCAGAGGTGGGATTTGAACCCCGGACCTTCTGGACCATAGCCCAGTACCTTAACTAGGCCACCACAGTCCCATTTAATAAACGACTACGTCTGTATTTCTAACTTTTGATTTTTTGTAATGAGAGGAGGGTTACAGTGTTTCCTCGCCACTTCGCGGTTTTCAAAAAATATTAATGGAAATAATATATCGCGGATTTTCGCTGTTTCCCCTGTTTTTAACATTTGAAAAATCACAAAAGGTATAAAAAATATATTCAAAATATGAATTCTAACAATAAAGGAATGTTCTAAATGATAAAGTCTGATGATTGACAGTAAATAGCTGTTGTAGCTACACAATGTGTAGGATGTTTTGGTGCTGTAAGCTCGGTACGGACGGAGCATGTGTGATACGAGAGTGATGGATGGTGTGTTAAGTAAAGAGAAC
>JAVSBV010151650.1:0-29415 GCA_033117975.1 Parotocinclus spilosoma
TTACATACTGTACACGTTCTTTGGTCCGATTAAGCGGAATTTTGGTCCAAATAAGCGAATAACATTACATCTATATAATAGGATTTGTTTCTGTACATTAGGATTTGGTCCGAATAAGTTGCTGGTCCCATTAACCGGTGGTCCTATTAACCAGAATTATTATTGTTGTTGTTGTTGTTGTTAGTAGTAGTAATAATAATAACAATAATATTACTACTACTAACAACAACAACAACAATAATTACAATAATAATAAATAAACACAAAGAAAAAAATAAAAGAAAGTAATGTGAATGTAAAAATATTTAATAATGTATTAGAATATATTAAATGAATTTTCAAGCAAAAGTGTAATATATGAAAAAATATTAAATAAAAAGCAAATTACTACTACTACTAATAATAATAATAAAAATAATAATAATAATAACAATGCTTGTATTCTGTATTACAAGCATACTATTAATATTTTATTTTTATTTGGATGTTTATAATTAATTAATTCATATTTAAGTGTATATTTATATTTATTATAATCTATTTTTTATTGAGCATATATTTATTTCAACATTTCATACACTATAAACTAAAGAGCTTTGGGTCCCTTTTTAAGGTTTTTAGCTTAGAATGTTTAGGGATTTTCCTTGCCACTGCTTCCCTAGCTTTGCTCAGTTGGAGCTGTGGATGTGGAGGTTTATATGAACTTGATGAATCCTAATTATGATTAAGGTTAGATTAGAGAGGGGTGTGTTGGTGCCACATGGCTGCAGGTTTAGTCCTTTTAGCCGTGGTTTCTAAATTCTGCTGACTGTTTGTGACTCGGCGTTGCTCAGTGGGATGTTTATATACGGACTGGAGAGAAATGATGATACTGATATGGTTCAGAGCGGATCTGAGCCTCTGTACACTCACCATAGTGTTTAGAATCAGGATGAATCATTTAAACACCACGACCTGAATCATCTGAGCTTCAGTCAGAACCGAGAAAAAGTCCAGCTTAAGGACACAGGTACGAGAGGTTTAACGTCCTGTTCTGTCAGACAGGTCACTCAGCAGAAACAGCCTTTTATATTATTCTAACGTCACCCTAACCTGTACCCATAATACGTCCATCCATCAGAACCCTCAGCAATCAAAACGTCCAGATACTTTTGTTCCCAACGCCAAACACACACACACACACACACAAACACACACACACACACATATTGTTATGACGGCTATCATTATATATTATTATATATTATTATATATTATTTTAGGTCCATTATCGAATTCGTTTTGTTTACATTTTTACTTTTTACACGTTTAAGGTTTGAATCTAGTCGAGTCCAGTCTCTCTCTTTCTCTCTCTCTCTCTCTCTCTCTCTCTCTCTCTCTCATACACACACACACACACACACACACACACACACACACACACACAGCACCACTAATGAATGGAGCCAAAGGAACTGAACTTAACAGCTGAGCTGAATAGAGATGCGATTTCAGAGTTTGTGTCGCCCAGGCATTCTGTCCCTCACAGCAAAGCAATAAACACAGCACCCATTTTCGAGTAACTACAAATCGAAGCGTAAAAAAAATGTTATCGTCCTAAAGCAACCACACTGACCTGGCAGCACGAACAACTTAAAGCAGCATAATAAACGTATGATCCTAGACGCGCCGTTATACACGGCATCATTGACACGGCGCGCATCTAAAACATGAAATGCCATTAACGCACCTGAGCAGCAGATCAAATCGGGACAGGGGAAGCAAAACAAGCCGACAAGATCAGCGCTGATACGAAACGCGATGTGGCTTCCTTACCTGAGAGGCGAGGAAAGCGAAAAGGACGCGTGCTCCAAACTCCATGGTCTGTAGAAATGAGCTGTGCAGTCGGAATTCAGTAAGGCGCGCAGCGCTGTCCAGCTCTGCTCATAATGCCCGAGTGCAAAGTGGCGCTGTGAGAGTGAAGCCACGAATCCTCAAGCCGCCAACTTCCTTCCCAACTAGAAGTGCAGCCTGCCGCGCCGACGCATTGGATAGAGGCGTCCAGCCTGCGCCCAATAGACTCACAGGGGCGGATTTCCTCAGCACGCGTGATCCTTAAATATAAGCGTTGGCTTTTTTTTAACGTGCTTCTCATTTAGACTGCAGAAGAAGGCACTGAGAGCTGCTTTGTATGGGCATCACAGTCTTTATTCATAGCAATTATTTAAACTACCGTTTTAGCGTCACTATGTGAGCTATGGGTTCTATAAGTCGAGTCATTAAAAAAAGAACTACACGATATAAAAAGGTGAGTGGGGGATTAATGAAGTATGCCTTGCGCTTGATAAAACGGCTTTACTTGGAATCTACTCATACAGTTTTGAACAGATTATATGGTTTATATAACAAATATGTTGATGATTGTCAAGCCCAGCACAACTTTAACTAAAGGTGTTGGTCGGTTGGTGTAAAGGCAGTTAACTAGTTAATCACCATGATGACCTGGGTTTAAGTCCCAGCTGTGACTTCTAGGCAGGTCAGGCATCACACGGACACATAAATCGCCATGTCTAAGGGATGAAGACCTGCACTGCAACAGGGACCCCTTTTTTTGAATGATGGATTGGTGCAACATCCGGGCTATGAATTTACCTGCAACCTATGGTAACTCGGGTTCAAGGTGGTGTTTTCTAGACAGGTCAGACATCATACAGGCACATAACACTGTCATGTCTCAGGGAAGGACGCCTGCTCTGCAACAGGGACTCGAATGGGGGACTGGTTTACCATCCAGTGTATGCATTTTCCCGCACCCCATGGTGAGCTGGGTTTGAGTCCCGGTGGGGACTTCTAGCCAAGTCACACACACAACACATGGCCATGAGTCTGAGGGAGGAAAGCCTCTTTTAAGCCCTGAATGATGAGGTAAACCATCCAAAGTACACACTTGAGAATGCCCCACACCCCTATCCCATGACCATCTGAATACAATAAAGCAGGTTAAAACAAAAAACAAATAAATATGTTCATAAGACATACTGTAGACTTTGGGTGTCATAATAGCACAGGGGTTGGCAATGTCACCGCATAGCTCCAGAGATTGCCTAAGAGGTTTGCTGCCTGTGCAAAATTTGCATGTTCTCCCTGCATCTGTGTGTATGTCCTTAGGCTACTCCAGATTCCTCTTACATTCCAGTGACCTGACATGGTTTTGGTTACTTGCCATGTCTACAGTGTCCTAGATTGGATGTGTACCCTCCAATGGACAGGTGCATTGCCTGGATTAGGTTGCTGCCTTGCACCTTGTTCTGTCGGTTATGCCCCAGCTTCCTGCAAATTGTAACTGAATTGTATTAAATAGGTACAAAGTGAGTGAGTGATTGTATTCCTTCAAATGAGCCATTAACAAGTCAATTAGTTTCTAAAGCTTTGGAAAAAACAAGTGAATCATCTGGAAAGGAGCCCAAACATTTAAATGCAGCATTAAGCAGACACCCTAAACTAACTTCCTTTCAATTACAGTAGTATTCCAGGGGCACTGAGCCACTTGCAGACTTTTGCACGAAACATTTTAACTTCTTTAACAAACTATGCTATTATATATTGAAGTTGTTCCCTATACAATATTCCAATATTTGTATTTAAATAACAATTAATGTCACTAGACAGGCCCAGAATATTGTTGGAGACAGTTTAAACACAACAAAATAAACAAACTGCAACTATATGAACACAATATCTAATTCCACCTCCATCCGATCATCGAACTTGGTCTTGAGCTCAGCCAGTCAGCTAATCCAGCCTCACATACTGTATGTGTTAAGCTAAATGTCATCTATAGTCAAATACTGTTATGGAGTATAAAGTCTAAGCAATTGAGAAATAGATGTTGGTGAAAAGTTTTAGTTTGCTGATGCTTGGACATAATTAAGACTCATGCTTTAACTTTAGTAACTCAGTACTCCAACCACCAGACTACAACAACTACTAGGCCTGTCAATCATCCAGAGCTCTTGGCCAGACCTTTCATGATTTGCTGTAGCTTTTTTAAACGAATAAGGCACTCTGCTGTCTAACATGGTAACATCTGTAGGGTCCTTAACTAAATGCAGAAATTGAGACAAAAAGGCAGAATTGTGCATATTAAAAGAAATGTAATTTGTTTGTGCACCACTTTGATGTATTTCTGAAGATGAAATTATTTGTTTGCTCAAACATATTAGGATTCTTTCCCCCCAGCAGTTCTCCAGCACCCCCAAGGAGCTTTGCCACACTGTTTACTACCACTGCTTTAAAGGTTCCCCTAGAGGTACCAACTCAAGAACTTTTGCAACTACACTGCCCCAGGAAAGTAATTAATTTCCCTTGTTATAATGCAGATTTGTTTATACTATACTCTTGTTGCACCTCCCTATCCCCCAATAAGCCAATATTCCATGAATACAGCCCATTGTTATTTGTAGATACATTTGTGGAACAAGAAAAGCAGTATTTTTTACGCAACCTAGCTCATTAAGTGTGGGTACAGGATCTGCAGACAAGCATAACACCTATTTAAAGTAAAAACATATATATATATAAAAGTCCTCAAACACCAAATTATGGCTTTGTATAGCCACATTTTGCTTACAAGTTCTGTCAAATCTCCTAGTGCGTGGCAATAGTCTGCCCTCTTGAAGTTTATCCTCAAACTCTTTTATCAAATTTACATCAGGGCTCCATAGTTTCCTTTCCACACATTCTCCATTGTGGACAGGTCAGGACTGCCAGAAGGCCAGTCCAATACCCATACCCTTTTCATGACTTGACATAACGTAATATATGTAGTCATTACCTTGTTGAAAAATGCACGGACATCTCTGCATTATATGTGCTAAGATCTCAATGTACTTTTCTGCATTAATGCTGCCATCACAGGGATGTAAATGGCCCTTACCAAGGGCACTGACACAGCTCCATACCTTGAGTGCCCTTCAGAGCACAGGGCACCCATTTCTTACAAAAAAATAATCAGGTATACTTATTCATCTGATTTCAGTACACATTCTTACTATGTGATGCCACCAAGAGATGTAGACACACCTTCTGAATGTGGTTAACAAAAAGCATCTGTTTTGCACAGTAAAGTCTAGGCCACCCATGGAGGATGGGTCCCCTGTTGAGTCTTGGTCCTCCCAAGGTTCCTTCCTACCATTTTAGGAAGTTTTTTCTTGCCATTGTCGCCCTAGGCTTGCTCAACTTGGGATTGGCCTTTTAATACCGTGTAATATTTTGAAGCTGCTTTGAGACAATGCTACGTTGTAAAAAGCGCTATATAAATAAACTTGAATTGAATTGAATTAAAGTTTTAAGTAGAATTGTAAATGAAACTCCATATTGTTGCTTGACAAAGGAATTTGAAATTTTAATTTCCAGAGTACCTTCTCTAGCCATATGGTTATATCAGCTGTTTAGTTTAGGCTTGCACCCTTGCCCTTTACATACTGAAATTCTTCCAGATTTCTTTAAATTTTTAATGATATGATGCACTGTAGAGAAACATATATGCAAATATCTCTTTTTTTGTGGTACATTGTTTTTAAACAAACTGGAGATTCTCTTCCCACCCAAGCTTTTTTTTTTTTTTTTTGCATTTTCCATACTGTCCCAAAGTTTTTTCTGATCCAGAGTTGTATTTATTCCCATCCGTTTATACAGAACACCACTGAACAGCATGTCTCAGATGAAACCACAACAGGACGATGTTACAGTATGTTATTAATTTGTCTCCGTGTTTTGAACGTTGAATCGCTCATGCCTCTGATGTCTAGATCACAGATGCCCTGCTTTTCTGGAGGAGGTGATTAACTTGGAATTGATTGATTATCTTGGAATTAGTCCCATATTGAGTGCAGCTGTCCAGGCATTGATGCTTCAAAGTAAAGTCGCATACGATTAAATTATTTACCTCTGAGCTCCATCTTTTGGTCTTTATGTGTAGGAAACATTCTGAAGACCAAGATCTTTAACAAACTTGATATAGGTGGTTAGATGATGGGACCTTAATTAAGTGACTGCTATTTGCCTTATTACTTCTGCAAGATTCTCATTTCTACAAAACTAGCAATGACAGAGTAGAAACTGTTGGGGAAGTTCCCTTTCTTATTCCTCGCCTAGAGGTATTGGTTATTTAGGTCCTATTTATATAGTCAATTAATTTTAGTAACCACTGTATCCCAGTTGATGTCACAGTTGGTCTGTCCTTATTAAGTCATACTAAGGGACCTTATAGAGTAGCCAGCCTACCTGCTAACATTTTATATGAAATACTAAGGTTGGTGAAGCAGATACTGTTTGATAGCAGATCTGATGGCTCAGTGGTAAAAGCCAGCAGCTGGAAACAGAATTTCCTAAAGACATGTGTTCAAATGCCAAGTGAAGGTCCTGTGGTTCATTAATTAAATTCTGTGGTGGAATGACACTGTCCTGGGTGTAGTTCTGCCTGTACCTAATGAATTCTGGGTTAGGGTCCAGACCCTTCCTGATAACCCTGACCAGGGAGATATATGTGGGGAAACAGGATTTTTTGTGCATATTTGCTGAATTTAACATTTAGGGGGCTATTGTTTGTTTCTTTTCTTAATTTTTTCCATTTTTCCTTAATGTTTTTTTCCCCTACAAATATTGATGGAGGTCTAAAATTAACTGGTACTTTGTTCCACAATATCTTACTTATTTGAATATATACTCAAGTATGTTCCTTGCAGAGACTGGTGCATTATCATTTAAAAAATCAGCACAATATTATAAATTGACAAAGGGTGATCAAATTATTGCATAGAGCTCCAGGCTCTGTGCATGTTTCTACAGTCTGTTTGCATTAGACGAGATTGAAATTGAATACAATAAAATGAAAATTAAATACAATAAACAAACACATTAACTACACACATTGCCAAATCAGTCAAAGCTCTTATTATGCACACTGAAACTGCATGATATAACAAGCAATGTGTTTGTGAGAAGAGCAGAATTTTCTGCGGATGGAGATCAACTGAAGAGAGCCAAATCCTTTAATTATTTATCTGTTTAATTACTCTAAACCCTAAAACAGTATATTTTCAGCACCAAATGAGATGGGTGAAGATTTACCGCATGAATTGTGTTTTTGGAAGGCTGAATGAGAGGGCATTGGGCAAATTGGAAGCAAAACGAGTAAATATACAACCAGAAAAAGTTGGGATGAAAAATAATACAATAAGCAGGGTTCCTTGCATTTACTTGTATTTCATTATAAACAATAAATATACGATATTTCATGTTCTTTTTTCTGACCAACGTCATTTCATTTTGTTAAATAACTTCCATTCCTGTATTTCAGGCCTGGAATACATCCCAGAAAATTTTAGATGGGTGCAATTTAGAGCTAGTACCGTAATAAAGTAAAAAACTATATAATGATATGATTGCAAAAAGCTGATTGTAATCATGATTTGGTAGAAAAACAGTATATATGAGTCTATATATCAACGAATGCATGAGAAAATTGTTGAAATGTTTAAAAACAATGTTCCTCAAACAAAGATCAAAAGTGATTTGCACAGTTTATCTTCTACAGTGTATAACATCATTGACCTGTGCACTGTGATTTCACACCCCTTAGACAGCACTGCATTAATCGTCATTATCAACAGCTAATTAAACCACATGGGCAAGGGAAGGGTTTAAATTTGTTAAGCATTAAACTGTGTATGCAGTTACATTCACAAATGCAACTTTATGTGCATAAAAAAGAAGCCTAATGTCCAGAAGTGGCAATTATTTAATCTTAAAATGATCACTTTTTTATGTGATCCAGCAACAAAAGATCTCCCCACAATGTAAAACGTGTCAAATATTTCTTCCCATGTTAATATTTGATTCATGCAATGAAAATAATTATTTGGTTATTTTAGTACCCGCCCCCCTCCCCATGAGGTAAAACCACCCCCACACAGAAACAGTATTGCATTTGTTGATCTTCCAAATGAAAGGAATTCCAAACAACCTCTCCATGGAACTACCATAAATATAGAAATCTGACATATTTCTGCAGATTTAAATGAACCATTAACAAGTCAATTAATGTCTGAGGGCCCACAGTAAAACACTAATGGATTATCTGGAAAAGTGCCCAAATTTCTGCACAAGCCAGCCAAGATAGGTTTCATATTTTTCCAATATGTCTTACAATTTATGCACTAATATCCTGTGGATGCAAAAATACACAGATCAGTTTTGAGATTAAAATCACTAACACGGGGAAGTGAATAATATTAACAGTGTGATGTTCTCAGTAATGTTCTGCTACAAAACCTTGGGTCCTGGCATTTCTGGAGTTGTTACTTTGAACAGCTACCTAAACACTGTTGCTGTGATTAAATACCCCACTTCATGGCAATCGTATTGCCTAATGGCAGTTGCCTCTTTCAGCAGGATAATGCACCCTGTCACACTGCAAAATTGTGCAGGCATGTTTTGAGGAACAGTGTTCAAGATATTGACCCAACTTTCCTACAAAACTCTATAGATCACAGTCAAGCATCTGTGGGATACTCTGAACAAACAAGACTGATGCATGGAGGCCCCAGAGTAAAAGTATTTATGTACATTCTCATGACTCATTCATTCTCACCTCTCATTCATTACATTATTTAAAATATAGAATTAACTTTTGACCTTGGTAAAACACAGTAATCAAATTACTGTCTGTAACAAAGTAATGTAACTCATGGCTGTTCAGTTACTTGAAATTATATTAAAATGTACATGTTTCTGATAAATGCTATAAATGGAACCAATCAATTTGAAAAAGAAATCTTGTGTTTTGAAAAACGGTGCACCTTAGGGATATCTACCTACACATGTGCAACTGCCTCAGACAGACATGAAAAAGCTGCACACAAATGACAAATTCAACTGAACATCGATGTTCTTATTTCATAAATGCCTTATTTAAGAAATATGAACATTAACTACTATCTAACTAATATCATGCATCAATAGTAGTTACTCCAAAAAGTAATAACATATAAAAGTAATTCATTTCCAAAGAAGTAATTAGTATTACTTTGTAGTGGCTTGCTTTTTTCTGTAAATACTGTAATATCGATATGCACATCCTTAGATGATCAATATGCACATATGAGCCAATACATTATGAACACATCACTCCTGGACAATAGCAACTGATACTCCAAATTAATGTAAGTTACACAGTGGAACTCCCAGTGATCAGGCTTGTTGTTTAAACACAGATGCTCAAACCAAGTGAGATTGACGAGAATCAAACTGCTTGTCTATCACACTATTATGTCACAACTTGCTGGATTCATTGTCATAACTTTATATTTAGGGGACTCTAAGTTAGTGCAAAACTCGCTTAGTGCTTTGTATTCTAAATGTTACTATTCATACAATGCAGCAGAATATGTTCCTGAAAATAAAAACAACAGTATTCAGCTAATTATTTTACCCAATGCAGGGTGCCGTTTTGGTCTCAAGGATGCATTGACCATGACTAGTAAAATGCTAAAGTCTGCCAAGGACCACTATACAATAAATAATATATAAAAAATATAAAAACATGAAAAACATGTAGGTAAAGTTCTAAATGATCAGTTTTCTGTGTTCCAATGTTGCCATTTGGTAAGGCTTAAAAATTGTAGCGGCATCTAAAACCATTCAAAAGTAAACTAACAACATTTTGCCATGGCTTGCACATTTTGTCAAGAGTAAGATTTGTGCTAAACCATTTCTCACAGTCACTTGTTTGTAGTGAGACCAGTAGCAATCTGCTCCAATGTATCTACAACCTTTTTTTTTTTTTTTTTTTAAATCTCACCCTACGGCAGACTATGTCAGTGATGTACCACCTTAATTCAAGGACCTCTACACCTGTAATAGCCACATTTACCACGTTTATTGCTTTACACTCACTGGCATCTGACAGGTGAGATTCAATGTGGCAGGACAAATATTCAAAGAGGACCATTTGTGACGTCCCACTGATCAAGCTCAGGTTGAGGTACAGTCTATTTAAGCTGAGTTACTGGTAACTTGTGCATAAAGGTTTTCTTAATCATGGCAAATCAATTTTTTCTGTTATTGCTTAGTTGAACTCATCACTTTGTCTAGTGTGTCACAGGTTTGGTTTGAGTCAATAAACTCAGGTAATTTGGTTGGTAGCTAATGACAGTTGGAGCATGTATTATTTATTTAAATAATGGCTTCAGATTAGACTTCTGTGGATGAGATTTCAGACTGTTTCCATAATCTCCATAATTTTGGTTCTGGAGGTCTGTTTTTAGACGTCATATAGATCTATCTGAATTGAACAGGACATATGACATACTGTAGTTTAATGTAAGTTTTAGACCCAGAGATCAATTGTGGAAATCAATGAGAACAAAACCACAAAGCACAGAAATAAAAAGGACAAAGCAAATTATTACATGTGCACAGAGTAAATGAAAAAACCCCGGTTAAAAACACAGATAATAAATAATACCAATAATGTCTGACTTTCAGCACTGCACTTCAGAACTGATGTCAATAAAATAAGTAGAGCTGGTGTACAAAAGGAAAGCAAAAACTGGCTTTTACAGGACAGCATGACAAAAACAGACCTCTTGATGTGTTATTGTTAGCAAGTAAACCAGTCACTGTGTAAGTTTTGACAGGACAAATTATCATATGGTCATTAAGGGTAATGTCAGTTTACTCCATAAAAAAAAAGTACATTATAAATCTTAAATGATTTAACAGAACATCTGTTATGTATTACAGGTTATTTTGCTTGTACCACACAAGTCCTTATACTTTTATATGCTTTATACTTTAGATAAAATTCAGATCTGATGTTATGAGGAAGATGACTAAAAAGGCTTAGCCCAATCAAGGAAGACTATCACTCTTCATATAGTTTAACCATAAACAATCAGTCTTCATCAGTTTTTTAGACACTATTTAGAGGGAGTTTAATTAATGTCCAGCTTTGGGGATCTGAATTTCAAGTTAATTTGGAGTTGATTAGGGGTTTCATTTAATGACCATGCCCTTCATGTCACTTCTCAAGGACAAACGGAAGATATTTAGCCACCAAAGTCTCCTGATCTCCACACACGCTGTATTCCAGATCTATATACAACCGCAAATCATAAAGAGCTGGGAAGGTATATAAAATGCAAATAATACATTACATTTACTTTGACTTGTATTTCATTGCAGACATTATGAACCCAAAGTAATTCGTGGTTAACTTAATTTCATTTGGTAATAAACATCCCTTCCTTAATTTAGGAACATAAAAAAGAATTTACCAATTTGTAATGCGACCATTCTTTCTTTCAACATGTAAGACGTTTTGGTAGAGGATACCAAAGTGTTTCAGGTGTTCAGGTGATCATTCTTCCTGCAAACACAGCACTATGAAGTTATTGGTGTAATGGTAATGGTCACATTTTGTAGATATTGCTTTTAGACCAACTCACGCTTACAATAAACTGTTGACAAGACCTGTTTATAATCACATTATTATTTAATATTTTGTTCCTCAAAACTAGCACTAAATTGTCGCTGTCCAAACACTTTTCGAAATGTGTTGCAGGGCAAAATCAACAAATGAAATGAAGCTTGTATTGTACTTTTGTAATTATAAGTTGTGTCTTTACTTTTTGTGCGTTAGTCTTGTTTTGTGATATTTCTCCATAATTACATTTACATACTTTATCAGATGCCCTTACCCAGAGCGAATTACAACTTATACAGTCTTACAATCCAAGCAATGTGGCTTAAGGGCCTTGCTTAAGAACCCAACTGTGGTAGCTTGGCTTGGGATTTGAACCCAAGACCATCAGGTCCAGAGTCCAGTGCCTTAACCGCTAGGCTACCGCAGTCCCAATCATATTGGTGTCACTATTACATACATTACATTATTAGTTAAACTAGTGTACAAGAATGTACAAAAACTCCAGCTGAATGTGTTGGCTCGGCTTCTACATTCTTGCAAGAACTGCTGCATGCATTTTGCGCATAAACTGGTCCCATTTCAAATCCATGACTTTTCACAAGTATGAATAAAGAATTGTCTTTTATTTTCTCCCCAATTCTGCCACTCGCTGCTACTTCACTGAACTTCTACAACAAGTTCATTTATAATTGAAGGAGTGTACAAATGTTCTCCACAGCCATCTTTGCTACCTCTGAATGCAGACAGGGGCCACTGTTGCAGCAGCAGGTATGTGTCCACTTTACACATTCACTTTGCCTGACTGATCTCTGTAGAAGCTTTTAGAGCCAGTGGTCCAGAAAAGCTATCCACAGAAGTCAGCCTTTATCGCTTTATTTGTGAATTACAAAATATGTGCCTACCTCTTGAATTTCAGACATAGTAAGTGTCTAGGAAACAACCTGGACCTGTGGGCAATAATTTATATTGACTATTGACTATATTTGCATCTTTCTTCACAGTTTTATTAAAATGGACGGAATGTCCATATTTGTGAATGTGAAGTCGAAGTTAATTAGGGGTTCAGTTCAGTGCCAACATCATACATCTCAACCCTTTAAGGCAAGTGCAAAATCTAAATGTCAGTGTGTCAATTTTGAAGCAACAACATCCCTGTTTGCCAATATCAATGACTTTGAGCGTTTCGCCCAGCAGCACTGTTGTATGTAAGGTATGCTCAGAGGATAAATTGGAACTGCAAATACACACCTATAAAAGCTTGAAAAAAGGTGGCAAAATCATAACGGGTACGTTTCATTTTGCACCTTTTCCCTGTAAACCATGATCTGACAACATTGAGACAGACATCAGTGGTGCTTTCAGTTATATACCAACCTATCCTGATTTTTAGGCTCAGACACTTGTTTAAAGCAACTGAGTATCCATCGTCAACATCGATACCTTCCAGATGTTCCTGCTCAGGTGCAAATTCAAATTATGTAACCAGTTTACAAGCTCTTACCAGTAGAGACATGTAGCAGACACTTGCATTCCAGTAATCCTGCATTCTCCACCGATTTCTTCCATTACAAGAGCTTCTATATGACTCATATTTTAGACTTATTTCGTACAGGTACTCCCTGGTTTACAAAGGGGGTCCATTCCAACAAATCCATCATAAGTGAAATCTATCATCAACCGTGGCTTTTCATATATAATGTATATATCATAAAATAGTGTATATTAAACGTATTTAAAGCATGACTGTGACCGGCTCCTCCTCACTACATTTGCCTACACTCATCATTCCCATCACATGACTCCCTACGTCACACACAGCCGTGCGCTGGAAAGTTCTTTAGTGCATAGACATGCTTAAAACGTTTACATTAAACTACAGTTGGTCAAAGTCATTAACAAAGCGCATTTTATAACAAGGTAGAGTACTGAATACCTCATTCAATTTATTAAATAATACATTGGGAGTCACGTGGCAGGAGTAATGCACGCTGGGAAATACAAGAAAAACATTCACTTTCAATGTTACACACTGCTGATTTCCTTATCAGCACTCCTCAGACTATGAGAAAACGAGTATCCTACTGTGCATCACTTGCTCAGGAAAATTTGAAATTCATAATATAGAGTATTGTGCCTGATTAATGGGTGTTTATGTTTATCAGCAGATTCCAATCGTAAAAATATTTTGACCTTATGTTGTACAAACTGGGGATACATTTTAGGTCTGCACAAGTTTTAAAAACGTTTGAACTGAGTCTACAACACAGCATCAAAAAAGTCAAATGCATTATGCTGATAAACAAATATTACTTAAGCCATTAATAAATTATTTTAATTATTATTAAGACCATAAAACCAAATGTTTGCTCAGTTTCTTTTTCTTCAGATGGGCTGTGCCTCTGCTCCGTCTGCTCATTCAAAGCCTTCTGATCGATCAGAGTTTTCCACAAACAAGTGAATAAGGTTCAACTGCTTCAAAAGAAAAAAAAAAAAACAGAGGGCCTTGAACCTATTTGTATGTTGCACACATTCCTGCACCCACACGTGCAATGCAATGACCACAACATAAGGAAGACGGCTGTCTGCATAACAATCAGCTTAGAGGGAAATGTTATGATGCACAGTGCCCCTTCAGGTCAACATCATTCGTCCTAAAAGCAGCAGTTAGTCTCTCCCTCTCTCCCTCTCTCCCTTGTCTGCATGTGAAAAATGAGACCTGGAATTGCTGTGACGGCCTAAGGGATTGCTTTTGCGAGACAATGTTGCTGATTTTCAGAGCCATATTTATTTATTAATAGTCCTGCGGTGCAATGGATTTGTTTAAAAACCATAACAGTAGAGGACGTGACAGCTTAGGATGAAAAAAAAAAAAAAGATGTAGAATGGAACAAACTGCTATTACTGAAAAATAAAACCGTGGATGGTCGTTAAAACTGCCTCCTCATAGCTCCAGACACCAGGGTTCGAGTCACAGCCTGGCTGTTGTCTGTGTGGAGTACTACCAGTGTCTGAGTGCATTTCCTTAAGGTACTTCAGTTTCCTCCCACTCTCCAAAGATACAGGTTAATTTACTTAGCCAAATGTATCCTGTGTGTGTGTGTGTGTGTGTGTGTGCGCCCTGTGATGGACTGGTGTCATGTCCAGGGTTGATTAACATCTTGCAGTCTGTACCGCCATGTAGGCTCAGACTCCCCAAACATCATTAGGGATATTCAGTATTATTACAGTTTGAATCATTTGTCTTTAAAGAGTACAACTGTGCACACTAAAGTAATTATAGTGATACATGCGCACACATATCATTCATTTAAATGATATATATTTTGTAAGATGCACTCACCGGCCACTTTATCATGTACACCTGTTCAACTGCTTGTTAACACAAATGCCCATCAGCCACACACACGGCAGAGTCAATGCATGTAAGCAGGCAGACATGGTCAAGACCACCTAATACAAAACGATGATTTAAGCAACTATGAATGTGGTATGGTGTTGGTGCTAACTGGGCCGGTCTGCATATTTCAGAAACTGTTGATCCACTGGTATTTTTACTCATCATCTCTAAAGTTTATATGGTTTGGTCTGACAAAAAGGAACATTTCCAGTAAGTGGCAGTGTTGTGGGTTAAAAAATCTTTATTGATGTCAGGAGAACGGGTAGACTTGTTGAAGCTGATAAAAAGGCAACAGTAACTCAAATAACAAGCAGTTACAAACGAGGTAAGCAGAAAGAATATCTAAAAGCAAGACACAAAGTGCATTTGCTACAACAGCACAGATGGTGTAATGAAAAAGGCAGTTATTTTCTTTGGGACATTTTGGGGTCCTTAATACCAATTGAGCATCCTGTAAACACTGCAGACTACCTGACTATAGTTGCTGGCCATGTTCATCCCTTTATGACCACAATGTATTGATGCATTCAAATTATCTCAAACTGGTTTCTTGAACAGGAAAATGAGTTCATTGTACTCAAATGGCTCCCACAGCCAATATATATATCGATCTAATAGATCAACTTTGGGATATGGTGGAACAGAAGATTTGCATCCAACACATCTGGAGCAATCTGTGTTATACTGTCATAATATGGACATCCTTGGGGAATCTTGTAACTTTTCAGTCCCTTTCTAGTTGTACCAAATGAAGTAGCCAGTGAGTATATGCACAAGCATGTTTCCACACTTTTCACACATTCAATATCAATGTTTCAAATTAATTTCTATTTCAGCCTTATAGGGACTGTGGAGTTTCAGCGATTAATGCACTCTACTACTGTTCCTAAGGTCAAAGGCTCAAGCCCTGGCAATGCCAAGGTGCCACCATTAAGCATCATTAAGGCATTTAATTCCCAATTGTTTAGACTGTTCCATGTAAGACAGTTGTAAGTCATTGGATAATGGTGTCTGCTAAATGCTGCAAATGTTAAATCTGGCACTGTCGTATTTCCAACCTGCTCCTCGCTATTGCAGCGCATCAATATAAGCTACAACATATTACTGATTTGTACACAAATGTTAAGGTTTGCTAGGAAAAGTTACATACATAATTATATAACAGGTGTTGCTTGGCCAAGCTTTAGCTTTTCCCATTTGGTTACAAATAGAAACACATGAAAAATAAATAAATAAATAAACCATTTTTCATTACTGTACTGCCGTTTTAAAGCCCACCATCCAAGAAACCTCCCACTGCTGAAACCACTATAAAACTCTACAGCTTTATTATTCTTGGTATCTTCCATGGTTTTACAACCGCTCCAGGGGAGGCCAGACCTCCACTTTTTAATACATGCTTGTTACTGCTTGGTACTTGGAATGCTTGCTAATGATATTTCCAAATTCACATAGACTGATGCTGAGGCCACTGACATTCTCCTTTATTTTTGCCAACACTGTGCAGTTTTATGGTGTGGAAATCGATGCAGACAAGACCAAAGTCCCAAAAACTGTTCGATGGAGTTCAAACTCAACATTCATATGACTACAAATACATATGGGCATTGGGGCAGGAATAGACAGCATTACGAGCAGGATCGATCAAGCAACCATGGGTTTTGCCTCGGTCAAATGATGCCTGTGGAAAAAAATAACAACAGCACATGCATCAAGGCCAAGATGCACTAATCCTGCCTATGATTCTGAGACATGGACGGTGCTCAAGTCAGACATGAAATAAGGTCAAGTATTTGTGTATTGTCTGTGACAAATCCGCTAAGTCTCCCTTAACGCACGGACACACAAGACATTGCAGTTATAATAGGCAGTGCCAAGGCCTAGTGGTTAAGGTCCTGGACTAGGGAACACAGGTCCAGGTTTCAAATCCTGTCTCTGCCAAGCCATCACTTTTCAATCATTGAACAAGGCCCTAAACCTTGCTTACATTGTAAGATTACATAAGGTCTGTCTTGGTAAAAGCACCTGTGCTCATAAGCGGTAAATGTAAATTCTATTGATGTGAATGTGATTTTGCCTGAGAAAATTCATTTACACAAGTCTAGTTTGAACATGGCTTTACTTTTAGAAAATATGTGATCAACAACCCATAATAGAGAAGAAAAATCAGGAGCAAAATTTATGATGGGCAGATGCACATTAGATACATACCATAGAAGCTTATTTGAAGGCAGTGGCCATGAGAGTGGAATGTCCAATGCATCAGCAGCATGAAAGCTTTTTTTCTTCTTCAGGCAAGCTGAAAATGTTTGAGTGATCAGAGATTCACTCTCTGACTACAAGAGTGTCAGTCTTGATTAGCAACTGTGGCAAAGTATTGCAAAATAAGTGATCACTTATCTGTTCTATTTGTTTTAAAGTAATGTGTCATGTTTCCAAATAGGATGATTTGTGGTTTTCCATGCTTGGGTGTAAACCCCAATTGGCTGGAATTTTCCCACCACTTGATCTGTACTCTAAACTGTTATGTACTGAAAAATGAGCTAAAATTCCTCTAGGACTGATCAACAGTTACCAAACCGTTTAGTTGCATTTATTGCTGAACAAATAGGTTAAATCTAATAGGTTTTATCTAATAAAGTAGATATTAAAGCAAATGTTCACAAAATTTTATCACCCTCCTAATTAATTATTAA
Source organism: Parotocinclus spilosoma (assembly GCA_033117975.1). Classification (NCBI taxonomy): domain Eukaryota; kingdom Metazoa; phylum Chordata; class Actinopteri; order Siluriformes; family Loricariidae; genus Parotocinclus; species Parotocinclus spilosoma. The sequence continues at coordinate 17,561 of JAVSBV010151650.1, forward strand.
TATTGCATTTTATCAGTAAATAAATGGGCTTTAATATTTTTTTTCTCATGTTTTTTATCCTACTTGCATCACAATACATGGGTCACCATACAATTATATCACAATACATGGCAACATGATGCACACTGTTATATATTGCGATATTCCACATAGTTCAGTAAAAATATAAAAACAAATTACTGTAAAATACAAGTTACAGTGTACAACCGGAGTCATCCTAATACATAACACATTTATGTCATTTAGCAGACACCCTTATCCAGAGCAACTTACAACTAATACAGTCTTACAGTCCAAGCAATTGTGGGTTAAGGGCCTTGCTCAGGAACCCAACTGTGTCAGAGGTGGGATTTGAACCACATTAACAACTAGGCCACCACAGTCCCACTGTACTGTGGGACTACTACACTCTGCTGTGACATCTACAGGAGTGAAAATTGTAGTTTACACCCCATTTAAAATGCTTTTTTTCTTTCATCAAAAAGATCAATATTGTGACCTGAAAATCGATGTAGTACATCCTGAAAAGAAATATTGCAATATATTGCTGTATACACAGCAATAGGGTCCTTTTTGAAAATCTGATGATGTTCAAATCATAATTATTAAAAGATAAAGAAACATCTAGAAGCTACTATATATTGATTTGGGGAAAAGGTAAGTTCAGTCAAGCATGTTCTGTATTTTGATTTGTGGTGTAAATTGCGACTTTGTTTTGTTATTTACACATAAATGCAAATGGTCAGAGGATTGCCTTTTAATTCAGTAAGTTAATATTACAATGCTCTCAAATTTACATTCACTCATACTGCAGAAATACTCATTTTAAATCAGATGTGTTAAGGAATGTAAAAGCCTAACCTTTTTGGGGTACATTTAACAGTAAATAAACTCCTGACACATTAGCTTTTAAAGAGCTGGATGGGTAACTGATTTGTATTCACATCCTTAGCTGAATTGCAATCTGTGAGCTCTGTAGGTTTTTTTTTTTAAGTAACGCTGGGCCACTTAAAAGTGCATTGAGGTTGAAGTTTGCATCAGCTTTAGGACCTGCACAGTTACAAGCAGGTGTAGCACAGTAGAACTAACGTTGCATAACTCACACCAAATTAAAACACACAGAGAGCTGACACTCAGTCCGTTTATTTTTCCAATAAGTTCCAAATCAATAATTTAGAGCTGAGAGACATGAAAAAAGCCTGCTTTGAATTCTAGGACATATTTTGAAAGCACACACTGGGCTGTTAATTAAATCTGCTGCATTGACTATGATAAGTCTTTTCATTCATGTTCAGATAGATATTAATTTGGTGTCTCGACACGTAAAAACCTATTGAAAGGAAAGGTTTAGTAATACATCCATGTATCCGTAAATATACAAGTCTCGAAACCACCAGTTTATCTTTGTTCTGTTCGAATGGTTTTACTGAGCCACAAGATTTGGTCTAAATACACTTTGTGGAAGGAGGTAACTTATTCTGTTTGTTGCTATATTAATGAGACCTATAGTATGGTATGATTATTACTGTACATCAGATAGAGTGTGATATTTTTTTTTACCAGACTTGCTTGTGAACATTTGCTGATAGAAATTCCTGATTTATTAACGTCAGGATAAGCAAAGAAAAGTGCAAATGCAGAACCTATTCTCTAATCACAGTTTAGTAATTTAATTTAAAGCAAGGTAAATGCATTTTCAGTTGCAGCACATACATAGAAAATAAAACAAGGCCGTGGGAGGACTGGCTCAAATGCTCAGTCATGCACAATAGTACATTCATGCCTCCAGATTTATTTTATTCCATGCATAACCTTCAAAAATCAGGGACCAGAGATCCTGACCCCAAATGACCCCATAGCCCCACAGCATGCATAAATCCACTGTGGGTAACTGAAACAGACTGTAGGGGCTTAGTGGTTAAGCCTCAAGAATACTAGATGGAGGGTTTTGTGGCCAATTCTTCACTCTGTCAAGCTACTGCTGTTGGGTTCCTAAGTAAAGCCCTATTTGAAATTAACATGGATATACAACCTCAGACTATTATGACCACCCACTGCTTCTAAATTTAATGTCGATTATATGTGCTCTGCTTATCATATAGGATCATTGGATCATTCTATAATTACAGTCTGTAGTCCATTCTCTGCTTACTTTCTTAACCTCTCTTCTGTTCTTGGATAATCAGGATCACCACAGATCAGGTGGATAATTCTCAGCACTGCAGTCACAATTATGCTGGTATGAGTTTTTAAACACCTCAGCTGGACTGAGAATAGTCTATCAAACAACAAATATCCAGACAACAACATCCTGTAAGCACTGATGAAGGATTGGAGGATGACTAACACAAACTGTGCAGCAACAGATGAGCTACTTTCTCTGACCTACTCAACAAGGTATGAAGAAGAAAAAAAGGCTAATTAAAGTCTGTAATTATATAGCTACAAAGCACTACTATATGGAAAACAGGTAATATTATAAAACGTGAAAACAAAGGTGGTCATATTATTCTTATATGGCTGTGTATGTTAATGCAATGACATCTTATACTTGTCATATGAATCCACTAACCTATAGTTCATTCATTCATTCATCTTCCATAAACATTATGGTGGGTCTGAAATATTAAAAATACAGTTTCAAACAACCCCTAAACAAGATGACCAGTATCCCAGGGCAACATGCCACAATCCATACAAACAGCACCTGAAGGCAAAGATCAAACCCTGGTCTCTCCACTTTAAGCAAACTAATTCCAGTCATGTTATTCAACATGAAGGGGTGGGACAGCGGTTAGTGAAACCCAGTTTGCTTCTGTCATTGGACTTTTGTAAAATCTTGATTTATTATTAATGACATATTGTATAATTTTAGGAGCATTTAATTGTACTGAGGCACAGAAGTTAGATGGGCATAGCTGTACTCCTCGGTTTGGCAATCAGTTGTAGAGGCACAACTTGGCATTTAAAAAAAGCCTGTTATACACTAAATAATTTAAGTGGATTAACACTAAATTGAGTGTTAGTCATGAATGAGAAATTAAGAGCAAATGAACACTTTTTTTCTTTTTTTTAAATAAATGCAATAATGTAATTATGCTAATGTAACCAGTGCCTTCCCTAGTTAATGACATAATTTGCTTTATAGGTCAAAATTTTACTTATTTTTATTTATTAATAATAATAATAATAATAATAATAATAATAATAATAATAATAATAATATCAATAATGCATTATGTTGTTAGCATATACTGTTATAACTGTGCGTTATTATTAATTTGTCTGCCAGATGGCTGACTCTTAAATATTAATATATAAATAAATATATTAATTGCGGATCTCCATTACTCCCTGTGAAAAATTAAAATAATAAAAAAAAAGAAACAAAATAAACTGGCTCTTACAAAGCATTAGCCACTCATGTGTTTGGGAAGCAGCTGGGGCATTATGGGAAATGCAGTAATCGTAGTGAAGTTGCATGGTATATTCTGTAGTTCTCCTCTGCAACTTAGAAAAAGAACACCACCGTTATTTCAGGGGTCACAAAATTTTACTGGGCCCCAGGTAAGTAGGTCTCATGACACTCCTGGTTATACTGACACCACAGCTAAAGCACATTTAAGAAAACAAGTCCCTATTAGCCATGACTAATGATTTTTTAATAATTAATAAGTTTTCCTTAATAGTAACAGATAAAAGTAAGCAGGATTTTCTTTTATTTAACTTTGGTAGACATGCATGCTGTTGGTTTATGATTGCATCTAGGTGACCTCAAGCTATCACAATTGATAATTAGGATTCATATGCGATGGGAGCAGAGACACCATTTCACTGAACTCTAACCATACAAATAAATTGAAACATCTATCTGCATGTTCAACAATTATTCAGAATGATTAAGTAAATTTACTGGATGAAAAACAAGCACACACAAGAGGGCCAATCACTGGCAAGGGTAAAACAGACAGCTAATTCCTCTCCTTCCTCTAGGGCTTATCATACCTCTATGATATTCATGTCCGGCGTATCCTGCTGAGGCGTTCTGCCTTTGACTCCCTGCTTCTTATTAAACTGCACAATGATTCATCAAAATCCACAGGCATCTAATTTCCATGCTTTTAAGGTGGTTTTGACTACTAATATTGCTTCACAGTATGCAAGTTCATGCAGTAACCACTTGGTGGAGGTGAAGGTACCTGCTGTATCAGAGCAGAGCTCATCGAGCATTTGGCGTCACTCACTGGTCGAGCTTTGTCCTTGGCACAAAGCAGGTGAAGATCCGGCACAGACAAAGGCCAGGAGGGAAAACTACCCACTGATCTGCTTATTCAAGCTGAAGTTCATCCTCCAGTATGATTCAGGACAACACAAATTTTCTCGCATAAGTCCCAAAGTGTCTAATAGTTTTCCTTCCATGTTAATTTTCCTGTGAGTGAAAAATTATTAACTTAAAAAAAAGGAATCAAGGCATATTTTTACAGTATATTTTAGTAAGGTATTTACAACATAATCATCAAAATGAGTTCATGTTATTGTGACTGGTAAACTTAAAGAAAGTAATATTTTGATATGTGCTACATGTAGAGTCAGTGGGTTTCATGGAATTTAGAGCTGAACCCATAAACACAATGTTCCCTAGTTTATAGCGGGGGTTATGTTCCAGGACCTCCTGCGATAAACGAAAAGCCGCGAAGTAGGGACGCTATATTTATTTAAGTATTTACACAACTATTTTAGCCGTAGAACTTGCAGAACGTTTGGGTGGCATCGTAGGGCTTGAATTAATGCAGTCTACAATAAAACTTTCACAAACAGCGAACACAAAACCACAGACAAAAACTTATGTCGGCAAGTATCTACTCAGGCGTGCGATGTTCTAGTCTTACTTCTCATTTTTGGTGAGTATTCATCCGCTGAGTAAATATGCTATTGTAGTGTTTTTAACTGCTGAATAATCAAGTAATCAAACGTTCTCTTTACTTAACATCATACATCACTCTTGTATCACACATGCTCCGTCCGTACCGAGCTTACAGCACATCATATCCTACACATTGAGTAGATACAACAGCTATTTACTGTAAATCGTAATATTTTATGATTTATTACATTCCTTTATTGTTATAATATATATATTTTTTATAAATTTTATGATTTCTTTAATGTAAAAGTTCCGCAAAAACCTGCGAAACAGTAAAAATAGATGATATATTTTTTCCATTAATATTTTTTAAAAACCCGCAATGCACTGAGTCCGCGAAAGGTGAACCACGAAGTGGCGAGGGAACACTGTAATTAGATTCAGACAGGAAATGTGACTGTGAAAGTGTGATTGTACTGTATATTCGGCATGATTCAGCTGCAATGGCTATAATCTTTAATTTGTATGACTTATTAAGTTATATTAACATGTTATTGTAATAAAAATATTATTTAATTAATTTATATTAATTCTCTAACTTGCTACAATATTTAGCCTTATACACCAATTGGCCACTTTATTAGGTACATATAAATAGTACTGGGATGAACTGTCTTCAGAACTGGCATAGATTCAGCAAGGTGCTGGATACATTCCTCAGAGATGTTGGTCTATATTGACATGATGGTATCACACAGTTGTTGCAAATTTGTCAACTGCACAGCCACGATAAAAAACTCCCAAACTCATGTCAAACTTGCTCTGTTGGATTGAGATCCGGTGACTTTGGAGACCCACCACGTCTCAGCCTCATCCTCCGATATTCTTGTTGCTGACCCTGAACTGTCCGACTTTGCTTGTATGACTGCCAGTTTATTTAATAAACGCCTGCCTTCCTGCTGTGCTTGAGTCCGCCATTTCTGAGGTCTGCGTTACAGTGCGTTCTCGTCTACAAGCCCCCTTTTTCTCTGTGGGACGCACCTGCTGTGGACACCTGATTTGAGAGAAGCAAGATCATCTGGAGAAAGGTACACTGCCACATCTCACAAGCCATCTGCAGGTACTAGACCCAGGTGGATTAACGGATGATTCCAAAGCAGATCTTTCAGCCGGGTGACAGCCGAGTCTGGCTCTTGACCGGTAACCTTCACCTACAGGGGAGTAACAAGTTGCAGGCATTGGATCTTTCAAAATCCTTAACAACCTCAGTGCCATTACTCACCCTCTATTCCTTCCTTCTCTGTTCTCTTCTACTGTTTTGCATGTGTCCCTGGCCCGCTTGCAGATTCACCCATCATCGAGCTGCCACCCATACAAGTTAACCATACCCCACCTATACGGTCTACTGCTTCTTGGATTTCCGACTGCCCAGAGGAATGCTGCTGGGTGGACTCCAACGATGTCCTGGATCCCCTTCTCCTCCAGGGCTTCCACACCAGTCACCCGGTTCGCCCAGCGACCCGCCGTCCTGGACGCCCTCGCAAGGCCACCAGCGCTTGCCGACCCATTAGGCCTTGTCCACCCTCACTCAACACTGGTCCCTTGGGGTGGGGGCACTGTCACACACATGGACAGCTCACGCGGCCATACCTGGCCAACCACATGCTCACCTTTACCGTCTTACTGATCACACACACCTGTTCCACATCTGCCTCTTCCTTCATAAGCACCTCACATTCAGTCACTTCTTGCTAAGCTACTTGGCTTGTTCCTTGTCGCTACGCTCTTCTACTTTTCACTTTTGCTATCACTATCGTTTCTATCACTTTCTTACTGTTGCCGACCTGTTTCAATCTCCGACTACGTCTCAGCCTCATCCTCCGATATTGTTGTTGCATCCTGTTTTACCCTGCTTGTTTGCCAATTTATTTACTAAGGACCTTCCTTCCTGCAACGCTATGCTTGAGTTTGCCATTTCTGAGCTCCACATTACACTCTGTAAATCGTAGAGATGTCTCTCAGTGAATATTATCTACTGTCCAGTAGATCAGCAGTTTCTGAATTGCTCAGACTGGTTTATCTAGGACCAACAACCATGCACCATTCAAGGTCTCCTAAATCAGCTTTCTTCTAAATTTTTTTTACCTTTGCAGGTCATCTTGACCATGTCTACGTTCCTAAATGCGTTGGGTTGCTGCCATGCCACGGGCTGATTAGACATTTGTGTGCAGTTGAACATGTTTGCCTTATGAAGTGGCTGGTGACTCTAGCTTCACACACCAAAGATATATGATCTTTTCCACAGGCACTAGCAATTTTTTTGCTGACTGTACGTTCTACAGTAAGCAGTCAGACAATTACAAAAAGATACAATATTATACAATACTGTCTTCACTTCTGCTTGTCCATAATGGAATGTACAACCATGTTTGCATTGGATTTTATTCTCAGTAATATTTTTTTACTCATAATAAAATCTTCACGTCTGAAGGGACAGTATTATTGTATGAAGAGTGGGTTTCTGTTTTCTTCTGAGGTTTTGTTGCTGCTGTACTGTAAGCTACAAGAAAAATCATATTATTATTTAATGTCTAAACTAAAATTGTGTTTAATTTCCACTTTCTAATACTATGCATCACCACATTTAGAATATAATATGATAGCTTTACTGTCACTAAACTAAACATTGTTGTGAACATTGTTAAAAACAGTGAAATGCCATTTAGCATCCTTACTATGGCAGCAATCAGGAAAAACTGTTCATGTGCAAAGTCACATTCAAGTATTGGTCAAATGGGGAATATTTACAAGATAAGGAATATATACATACATATAGGCTATTGGATAAAGTGAAATGTGCAACAAGGTGGGGGTAGTTATTGTTCTTGCTATTGCTTAGTTATTGAGGTGAGCAGTAGGTTTTTCACAATAATCATATGTGTTAAATGAACTGGCAGTGATACAGTAAGCAGTAATATTCATTATTTTACTTTAATTAACTTTATTTCTGGTTGCATGATATAGTGCATGGATATATAGGACTGTGGTGTTGGACTGTGGTGGCCTAGTGGTTAAGGTACTGGACTATGGACCAGAAGGTCCAGGGGTTAAATCCCACCTCTGCCACAGTTGGGTCCCGAGCAAGACCCTTAACCCACAACTGCTTGGATTATAAGAGTGTATGAATTGTAAGTCGCTCTAGATAAGGGTGTCTGCTAAATGATGTAAATGTAAATATAGCAAGGCTATATATATATAAGACTATCATTGTCATGAGACCTATAAATCAGCATAAACTTTCTCTTATTCCTTTCCAGAGTAAGTTATATGATATATAACCATATACCAAACAAATGGTTTTATTTTTAGAATTTGGGCGGCTTATGTAAGCGGAAAAACCTGACAAAAACTTTGAAAACTTTAAATTGTCTGTTATTTTCTCAAAGAGAAAAAAAAGGTTAAAAGCACTGACAGACAATCCAGGCAAAAACTAAATAATTGAGTAGCACATGTAAATGACTACATTTCCCATGCAAAACTAATCCTGTCCAAATTTGGTGTATAGCTAAATCATTTGTGTTAGACTACTGTGTTATTGATATCCTGTGTCTGGTTATGATGAAGGTATGAGGGTCAAAGGGATCAACTCACCCAGCAGTCCTTTAACATGGAACAGGCCAATTATACAATCCAGTCTTTAAAGGACACCAAAACGACAGTAAGTCAGTCTTTTTGTCTTCACATTTGACCACTTTCACATTCTCTTATTTGAGACCAGTATGATTAATTACCAGATTTATATTTAGTGAACTGGTGTGGTATTTATGAATGCGTAAATAATATAATTGTGATCTTATGCAGTAATATAAATTGCATTTATAAATGTAGATCTGTTTCTATTCATTCTTTTGTAGGTTGAGGCTATGAAGATTGGAGCAAAAGAGATGAAAAAGGCCTATAAGCAAGTGAAGATGGATCAGATTGAAGTATATCCACATTTTAGAACATACCTTAAAAAATAAAAATACCTTATGGATTAGACAAATGTTGTTCCTAGAATACTGAATTGTGAGGATTATACAAGACGAACCAAACCCCAAATACTACTCTTAACTAATAAACTATCTGATTATCTTATTAGAACTAAGGATGCTGTGAATATACTAGTTTACATTTACAGAATTTAGCAGACACCGTTATCTTATCCAATTATACAAGGTACAGTCTGAGCAACTGAGCAAGGTCTTTCTCATTGGCCCAACAATGGCAGAGTCGAGACATGGAACCTCAAGCTTTTGGTAAACTGTTCAGTACCGCCAATGTACCACCGGTGCTCTAGGTGGTAGGTACCATTAGGAGCTTGTAGCTGATGTGTTGTATGTGGCAGAAATGGCCAGATAAAAGACCTGTGACATTAACAAGGGCCAGATTGTTATGGCCTATCTTCAATTATGAAAAGCTGCATGTGGATTGCTAAATTGGATGTAGTTACATTATCAATACATTCTTTCACACACAGCAGTTTTCAGATGCCTTGGTCTCTTTAAATTTCCCAAATTATTCTCTTCAATGTATGTTTTTTACAGTCTAAGCCATTACAAATTGGAGAGGTTGATGCATTGGTATGTGATAATGCATTATCCCTGGTGCCAGGGGGTGGGGATATTCCACATTTAATTGTGTTTTCATTATTTAATTTGACAAATGCCCAAGTTGTTATTGTATTTCGACAGCTCTAGAATAAACGAAGAATTAAACTCATCTAATGTCTATTAGGATCTACAAGACCAGCTTGAGGACATGATGGAGGAAGCAAGTGAAGTGCAAGAGGCTCTGAGTCGCAGCTATGGTACACCAGAAATTGACGAGGATGAACTAGAAGCAGGTGGATATGTATATGTGTATATGGGACAATGGTGACAAGCCAGAGAAAATCTGTGTAAATCACTTTGTTTTTTAAAATGTCCCCTAAGAGTTGGATGCACTTGGAGATGAGTTACTGCTGGATGATGACAGCTCTTACCTGGATGAAGCCTCTTCTGCTCCCTCAATCCCAGAAGGAATGCCAAGTGACAGCAAAACCAACAAGGTTCTACCCACAATAATAATATTACTAAACACAAATGTTATTTATCATTGCAGCTTTGTTTAAGCATTCCCTACATATCTCCATTCTTACGTATGTTAGCCCTTCGTGCTCCTCCATACATTCAAATTGGTTCCTGAAAAATCTTTTTGCATATCCTCCTTCACAGCATCCATATTTTTTTTCTTTGACCTACCTCTTTTTATTTTGCCTCGTAGGTCCATACCCACTATGGCAGATACTCTTCTATTACAAAGCACTCCTGCCACTCTATGCCATCCACTCCACTCTACCTGTACTTGCTTCTTCACCTCTCTACCACACTCACCATTACTTTGGACATTGGACCACAAGTATTTAAACTCACTGTCAACACTTATGATCCTTGCAACTGCACCCCCCTTCACGCCAGTTTTTCTCCTGCTAACTTTCATTACCCTTCTCTTCAATGCATACCTCCATCTCTCCAGACTCTCCTCAACCTGGTCCTAGTTCCTGAAGAATACATTAAGTATTATGAATCATAACATGGTCCAAAACACTGTAATAACCTTTACTTATTTTTTGCTTATTTTATTACTATTTCTTACTTTTTTTCAGCATACATTTGACATATAACATCATCAAACCCTAAATTTAAATAAAGACAAATTATGGCAAAATCATGAGAACCTATGAGTTAGTTACAGTTAGTAAAATTTGAGTTAGGTGTATACAAATCAATATAATAAAAATCAGGTGTGAGTGACCTATCAAATGACCTACAAAGTATACTTCATGAATAAGGCATATAATGGCAACTAAGGTAACTTTTTGGTTTAAATAAGAATAATATCTGGAGAATCCTGCATTCCAACACAAAACCTTGTCCTGTCTGTGTAATGGAGGTGGCTTTATTATGGCTTGGGCTTGTTTGCTGCAATTGGACCAGATTGGAATGCCATAAGTGATTGAACAATTATTCCTGAATTATGGCAGCTAATTCTTAAGAATCTTAATTTGTCAGGACATATGAATTTAATCTTAAAATAATGTGGGTTGATGCAAGACAACAACCCTAAGGACACAAGTCATTCTACCAAAGAATAGTTAAAAGAAGATTAAAGTTAAGATTTTAGAATGGCCAAGTCAAAGTTCTGACCTTAATGCCATAGAAATGTTGTGAAAGGACCTGAAACGAGTAGTTCCACCAACATCCAAGAACTAAAGCTATTCTGTATGGAGGATGTAAAGTTCAGACTTTCTGTAAAACCATTGTAAAAACCACTGTACATTGTATTAATGTATTTATATGTTTCTGTCTGCTCCCCAGGATGGTGTTCTGGTTGATGAGTTCGGATTACCACAAATTCCAGCCACATAGGTCGGGAAGAACACCACAAAGTCGGATTTTTTAAATATTTAGTCAAGTGCAATTTGCCCAAAAGCACAAATAATTGAAGTTTTTATTAAACCTGGATATGGAATTTAAATAATATGTTCCCTTTTCATATTGTTAAAATGGCAATGACATAACTAATAATATATAACTAATAAATAATAATAATAATAATAACAAAAAACAATAACAATTCAACAACAAATTCATAATTGTGTAGTCAACTATGCATTAATGAATAAAGCACCAATATTTGCAAATGAACAGAGTGCATTGCATTTGTGAGTCAATACACTTGCAATATCATGGTATGGAAAAAGGCATAGTGAGCTTAGCAGGGATGTTTCCAGACTGCTTGTTGTACTGTGGTACTACAGAATTAACAGGGTCACAGCCTTACCTCCAGTCAGTCATGCAGTCACAAAAAAATCCTGTTATTGTTACGATAGCGGGTGGTGTTTTATTTTGGACCCAAATATGCGGGATAGGTGTACCCCACGACGTATAATAAGAATGGGGAAATAATG